>JBAMJV010010353.1:0-141173 GCA_037951105.1 Echinarachnius parma | reverse complement strand
AAAATCAAACCCTATTTTATTCTTCTCTTACCTTAAAGGGGAATTCCACCCCAGAAATGTGATGTTTGCTATCAAATGAAGTGAATATGAAGAATCATGATCGAAAATCTGAGTCAAAACGGTGGAGCAATAAAAAAGTTATGACAGGATGAACTTTGCTCCGATTTTTAGTATCGTTCGCAATTGCTATCGATCGTGACGTCACTTGCGAGCTGCAGCCATTTTGACTTCTACATGGACATTTAAAAAAAAAAAAATTTCTTAATAACAAAGCAAATGTATGAGCTTACAAATTCCAAAGAGGTTGGCCCATCGATATTATTCTATGAATTCGTGAAAACAAGCAGAGAAAAATTAATTTTTAGCAACGAAAATGAGAAATAAGTGTATTTTCATGTACTAAAGGCATGGCGAGTTGCTCGTCAATGATGTTGCATATGGCGGCAATTTTGAAACGATCGCTCATTACTACATGATGTTCAAATCGGTATAACTCCCGTGTTTCTTGTCCGATTTTGATCAAATTTTCACCAATTATGCCTCTTATTCTGCTTATTCAAATAACGAATGGTTTTATCAGGCCCGGACTACCCCTTTAACTTAGCTAAACAACACGGTAGAAGAGAAACGAGGAAGCTCCAAGTAATTTTCGTGGATTTGGACACTTTACAGGTATGACTTTAAATTTAGTCCGAACATTACTTGATTACTGAATTTTGAACCAGCCGTTGAAATTCGTTTTAAAATGCTTCCTCTTTTCAAAAATTTCAAAATAGGTTTTTAGATAGTGGTTGATTATCTCTCTATCTAATCACTATTTAAACAAAATATCACATGCACAATATGTTATTTTAAATGGTTTAAACAAATGCATTTTTTAAAGCGCCCTCTTTAGTTTAAACAGCTCTTTTTGAATGATAACAGGCTTTTTACTTTGTCGTTTGTACTTGTTGTATTCCTTTTGAGCATGATGGAGTTATAATTATTAGTTTGTAATGTAATGGTGCATGTTTCGGTTACTAAAATTCAGTTTGACTAAAACTGTACTCTCTCTACCAGAACTCAACTATCCCTTTAAGAATAACTGTATCTGGGAAAGCGTGATATTATGATTTGATCGACCAGAAATTTTAAATATATTTTTCACGAAGAAAACAAATAATTGACACACTAATAAATATGCACCCCAACACACACACAAATATTGTATTTAGTGTCATACACAGTTCCAACATAAACCATATGCCACATTATGTATGATCCAACAACATAGCATACACACTGTAAAAAAAAATTCGTTGATTCTACTTAATTTAATTTCTTCAACAGATTGCATTGATTTTTTTTAGTAAAAATAACTTTTTCCAAAATTAAGTTCTAATAAAGTAACCTAATTCGTTATGTTTTACTAATGTTATAAAGGTAAAATTTACTTAAATATTTCCAAAACTTAATATCTACTTAAAGCTCATTTGTTAATTTTACCATGATGAATTAAGTAGAATCAACAGGAACATCAATTTCAATAGTAACTTTTACTCATTATCTCAAGTACCATGTACAAGTTGGTTTAGTCTACATTTGTTAATTGCAATAATGTAGATCAAGTAGAATCTACAAGGCGCATACATTCCTAAACATATAGGCTATAGCATTCGCTTTATCGTTCGCTCTTCCTATATACCGTAGGCATGCATATATAATGGTCCGTCTTTAGATGAACATTTTTAACAGTTAATATTCGTAAAAAGACAAAAAGAGAACCGACAAATAACCTTGAAAAGATTTTATTTCCAGAAAATGAACGTTCCATTGATTATTCATCGTACGTTTTAAGTTCACTTATAATCATAAAGGCGTCTTAATGTACAAGTTAGATTATTAGTTTAAAATTGTAAATCTTCGATATCTTTCAAATCTGATTCATGAATATTCATGAAGTAAAGTTAACTTAAATATACGCTTTTCTTATGTTATTGTTACTCAAATTAGTAAAAAGTAGAAATTACTTAATTATTTGTATTTGCTTTTGTTCAAATTACTTAAATGTATCTAGTTTATTTTTCTACTTATTTTTTTAATGTAATTTTAACATGAATTTATTGAGTTGTTATGTTTAAGTTTGTAGAACTTAAATTTAGCGAGTAGGCAGGACAAAAATGTTGTTTTGCTTAAATTATAATTGGAAAAAATAAGTAATAATTACTAACTGAAATAATATTTTTTACAGTGCAGCCAAGAATGAGTCCCGAGGAAGCGAAGCGACCGAGGGCTGGGGCCGAGCCAGAGGGGGAGGGTTTGGGAGGGGGTTTCCCCTCCCACGGGGGAAGATTTTGCATATATACTTGAAATGGTGCAATGTGGTGCACGTCACACAAGCAGCCACGTGGCCCGGTACATAAAAATGGTACTAACCCCAGAGGGGGGGGGGGGGGGGGGGGGGGGGCTTTTTTGGGGGCAAAAACACGTTTTGCCCCCCCCCCCCCACTTTTTGGATGGGGGGGGGGGGGCGGCCCCCCTGCCCTCCCACTTTTTGGATGGGGGGGGGGGGGGGGGGCGCCCCCCCCCCCCCCCCCCCCACTTCCGGCGCCTATGCCTACGACCGTGACAGTACAGTTTTGCCTGAAAATTACAGTGTCGGAATATGATTATGAGTATTGGCGGTCTGCCCGAATTTGACACCATTATATTTTTAGTTGCCCGACGCGGTTTTGGGTTTTGTCCGCATTTTAGATGCTTTTTGCCCGAATATTGAAGTTTTCAAAATGAAAATTCTAGGGGGCTGCATACTGCATGGGGCTATATTTCAAAATGTGCTTCGACATGACGCCCAATAAAAATAATGTGTCCAACATTGACTAATCACTGAGCGCTTTCAAAATCGCCTGATGAAACACCTGCAACTTGCAAGTTGGTCAAATTTGGTACTCTTGTTTGTGTTTTTTTTTTTTGTGGGCGCTCTACATCAGTGCTAGACTGTTAAATCAGTCCTTCTCCTCGTTTGTTGTATTCACTCACTAGTATAACGTCATTATTTTAAAAGATCCCTCTAGAACGAGATGGAATTTTCTGTCTACCTCTACCTCTGCTATATATAGCTAGGTAGCTGTATTTTTTTTTAGTGCGCCCTCTATTCACAACCACCGTACAGCTTCATTCTGTTCTGCAGTATCGGTGAGTTTGTTTTTGCATTTTGTGTGTGAATATCATTTTATCTCATATTTGACCTGCTATTTATCTCCTGAAAAAGCTATGTTACGCATATTAAATGTATGTTTGTTGAATGATAGCCGATTACCGCATTGTATGCTTGTTAATAGCATAATTTGACGATTATAGAATTTATACTAATCTGGGACTGGATGGGCCGGGGACGTCTGCAAGAAGATACCCCTCGCTGCACGCTGTCTCGCCCGCTATTTCGGCGGAAGATACTTGGAACATGTGGTCTCGATCTCCAGCTTGAGCCTGCGGCTGCTGCATGCTGAACAAATGACAATGAAAAATGGCAATGAATTTTATTTCTTATACGGCCCCTCATGGCACACATACAACCATTAGCATTGGTTATAGTGTATGTAATATTGACGACATGTCGAAGCCCGACTGTGAACTTTATGTCGTGATTTTGTGAATAGTTGATTGATTTCAATTTCTTTTTGTAAACATTAATAAAGTTAAACTACTACGTCTACGGTATGCTTACCAAATATCCTGTTTTACTTGTCCTTTTGATTCCTTTTTGCTCCATTTGAGCTCCTTTTCTCTGGAAAAAAAATTAGTACTCATGTACACTGCAAAACTATATCCGCATCATGTACACAAATTATGAACCGTAATGAAGGGCCTATTTTGCTCAAAATACAAATTTGCTAAATAGTCTCAATTTAAAACTAGGAATAGTTTACATTCGGATTTTATTAATTTGAGTCTGATCATCGTCGTTCAGATTTGTATCATTTCGAGTTTTGATCACACTTGACTTAATGAAATCGGAAGGTAAACTATTCAAATTCTTAAAAGGAGACTCTTTACTAATTTGTATTTTGAGTAAATACACCCTTCATATATCGATTATTACGTCCGAAGCGTGCTCGCCCACTACGCGCTATAAAATCCCATCGCGAAGAAAATCGGTCTCATAGAATAACACGTGTTTCGTCGCGGCGGCGAGCGAGCGGCGCGACGAAGCGAAGACTCGGGGATCGAATAGCGCAAACGGACGCGTCTGAATAAGTCATGCACTAGTATTCAAGAGCAAGCTTCCTGCACGATTTCTTGTCGTAGATGGCATCAGGTATAAGAGTCGCTGATATAGCAATTTCCTATAATGTTGCGTGTAAATGGTCCAGTCAACTGGACCAATTTACTAGTAGATGTGCCTCATGGGGACATATAAGAAATACAAACATCAAATACTGTAAAACATCATAAGTGGCAATAATTGGCAAAACATGAAAATATTTAGAATGAAATCCGATCTGTGAGAATGCTAATATAAATTAAAAGAATGGCAAAGCATTAAGCAGGATTTTAAAGCCTAAACTAAAGCCAAAGGGGACCTCCAGACGATTTTCAGGTTATTGTGTACATAATGTGAAATATAATATAATGTGAAATATCACTTTGAGGGTCGTAGGGTGGCACATTAATTGTTATGTACGGTACAGTAGCAGTTTTGGGAAACGCCCCATGCACAAAAAATAAAATATACACTTATCACCGACAGATCTATCGGAAATAAATCACAACTTGTTATATCTGTTACTGTGTAATTTATGTTTTAAAAAAGTTATATTTTTCCAAAAAAAAATGATCTGAGTGCTATTTTGACTGAGTCTGAGACTTCAATCATACACCAATATCATTGTAAGATTCTTGAGTATGATTTGCAAAGTTTTCTTAAAAAAGGAATAATGTTGGCATTCTCTTCGATCGAAGACATGCCCACGACTTGGCATGTGGACTAAAACTGAAGAACCGATATGCCGATGCACTATACAATAACAATGTACATTGTACAAAGTGCACAGAACACAGGTTCTTTGAGTCATGGGCACCAAGTCGTGTCTACTTGCTCAAATTGGGAAGAGCCCGCACACAAGCCTTTGTTAGGTCATTTTGACTTAGCCGCCCCAGCTACCTTTGCTGCTTCTATCATGCTTCTTCCCCCTCTGACTGTTCCCTGCCATGCCCGGAACCTTCTCCATGTTTTTATCCTCTCCTTTATTCATAATATACATGCAACTTGTCTTAGACTACTAGATAATCCTTCATAATTGTACCAACATCTATTGTGTGATCTCCGATACTACCGGAGGAAGAAGAACAAGAAGAAGGGTGGGCACGTCTTCAAAGAGAATGCCATAATGTTTATCTAGTGAGGAAAAAAGTGTAAATCGATGTCTGATTTAATCCCAACTGATTATAAAACCAAACAAGATGGCTAACATTGCTAGCTAGGAGTAGACTAGACAGCTTAACTATTGGATTATTTGTCCAATTCATACTCGGGTTAACATCGCCACCAGGTCAGATTGATTGTAAAAACCATTTGAACAACAGCGAAAAAAATACATGGGAGCGGCGGGCGAATTCGCCCCCGAAATGCCCAAATTCGCCCCCGAAAAAAAAAATTTCGCTCCCGAATTTTTTTTTTTCTTTTTTGATTTTCTGGATTTTTTGTGGGATTTTCTGTTTGGATTGTGATCAAATGCTTATAAAATGATCACTTACAGCATTATAGCTTATTAGTAGCCCTGAAATTCGAAAAAGAGCCCGGATATTTTTTTTTAGCCCCCGAAAGTTGGAATAGTAGTCCCCGAAAATGGAGCCCCCGAAATAAAAATATTAATTTTTTCGCTGTTGAACAAGATAATATAGCTAGCTAGGACAGCTTAACTATTGGATTCTTTGTCTAATTCATACTCTGGTTAACATCGCCGCCATGTCAGATTGATTGTAAAAACCATTTGAACAAGATAACATAGCTAGCTAGGACAGCTTAACTATTGGATTCTTTGTCTAATTCATGCTCAGGTTAAACATCGCCGCCATGTCAGATTGATTATAAAACCATTTGAACAAGATAACATAGCTAGCTAGGACAGCTTAACTATTGGATTCTTTGTCTAATTCATACTCTGGTTAACATCGCCGCCATGTCAGATTGATTGTAAAAACCATTTGAACAAGATAACATAGCTAGCTAGGACAGCTTAACTATTGGATTCTTTGTCTAATTCATGCTCAGGTTAAACATCGCCGCCATGTCAGATTGATTATAAAACCATTTGAACAAGATAACATAGCTAGCTAGCTAAGCTAGGACAGCTTAACTATTGGATTCTTTGTCTAATTCATGCTCAGGTAAACATCGCCGCCATGTCAGATTGATTATCAAACCGTACACAAGATGGCCAACATAGCGGAGGACTTCAGAGCCAGCTTCATGGCGGGGCTCGATGAAGAATTGGCCAAAATGGACAAGAAATTTGAGGAATATACAAAGGGTAGGTTTTTCTGTTTGTTTGTTTGTTTGTTTCTCACAACTTATAAATCAAGAACTTGAAACAACATATATCTAGGTGCAATTGGATTAATGAAAACATACATGAATTTGTTTTAAAAATGTGTTTTTTATGATTTTTCTCAAATTTCTTAAATCAATAACTGAAAACAAATTGAATGTGTGAGTGGGACTAGAATTATTTTTTACATTCACTGAAAAAAAATGTTTTGCTTTATTTCTTATGCTTTATTTCTTATTAAATGGAACTCAAGAAAACTTGTTGGACATGGCTGGACACAAATTTTGCTTTGATAATCTTTTCAGAGTTTATTCCAGAGAAGAAGAGTATTCTTGAGAGTATTTTTGCTTAAAATCATATCTTTTCAGAGTTTATTCCAGAGAAGGAGAGTATCCTCGATGACTGTGGGAGACGCAGAGACGAGATGAAGGTCTTGGAGGCAGAAATATCTGATCTGCTGGAGGCTGATAAGTGAGTATCTTTATTGCAGGGCTCGACACCTTAAAGGGCAATGCAACTCAAGAAAAGAGTTATTACTACTTTATACTAGATACGCATCTACAAGTATTCAGACAATGGTTTGAATAGTAGCTATTGAAGTGCATTAATGCATATCATTGACCGAGGTCCGTACAAACCTAATAATGGCGGCCTCCAGTGTTCGCGTAAATAGTGGTAAAGCCTATAGAGTTTTCACATTTGTCTTCCAAAGCAGAAATCTGAGTCGGAGTAATGTTACATATAATAAACAGGAATATTACGATGTATAAAGTAGTATAAACTCTTTTCTTGAGTTGCATTGCCCTTTAACACTTGCCCTGTCGCCCTGGGCAAGTCAAAATTGATGATGGGCAAGTAAAAAATTCACAACAAAATGGTCTATTTTGGTTACCCAGTTGGGCAACTAGCATGTTTGTTCAAATAAGATAGAAAAATATTTTTTCCTTACATTCAAGTGATATTTGCCAAGCAGATCAAACTTCCTATACACAAGTAATTCTTTCACAATAATTATTTTTTTCCAGGAAGTAAGTTTTTTTTTCGGGCAAGTCAAATTTAAAAGTTTATGATATTGCTTGCACAAACGGGCAAGTTGTAACGAATAGTTAATTGTGGAGGCTTGCTGATTGCTAAATCATATTTTACAATGAGGAATGCCAAAACCTAGTCTGTGTGCTAAGACAATTATTGCTGTATCAGTTAAAAGCTGATAAAGCTGGACAGGCTCAGTAAATGCTAAACAGTGCAGGGCCTACAGTTTGAGAATTTCTTTCACCTTTATTATTTGATTTGATTTATTGATTAAGTTGCTCTATATCACTGCAACACTAGGATGAAACATGAACGAAAGTCCATATTTAAACAAATTTAATTCTCTATTACACTGAGTGCTAAAGTCGACTCTAGGCACAGTGATCTTGGAATTAGATCTATTGATTAATGGACACCAGAATTGCTAAATAAATTCTGTAGGTGCTCAGACTTCTTTTATGAATGGACTGGGTCAAGTGATTCTGTTAATTCATGTGGCACGCAGGGTTAATAAATAATGTTCTGATTCATATTGCATCTAATATGGTTGAAAATAGTCTCTATTAAAGTAACAAGAAATGCCCAAATTCAGACCTTGCTATGTACCTTCTGTTACAGGCAAAAGAAGATGGCTGAAGTTGTCGAACAAGAGGCCCACGAAAAAGAAAACCTTTTCAAGTCGACCAGAGGACCAGACAACCCAAAATCCCTCCATGAGCTGTACGAGGAGATGGACCTTCTCGTGATCAGTTCCGACGATGATGATGACAAGGACGATGATAAGGATAGCGGTAACGAGGACGAAGTGGAAGACGATGACGAAGATGAGATCATCTTCCTTGGAGCGACGCAGGACGAGGCTGCGGCATCCAAGAAGCGGACCGCCAATCAGGCGCGACTGACGCCGCCCGACGTCTCACTGCCGAAGCCAACAGTTTCAGGTAAGTGATGGTACTGGACATTTGTACTGGCTCTCTAGGTGCTGTATTTTAATTATCCTTGAGTGAAAACGGCCTGCTAAATTGAACATTCCTCCTACCATTGAAGCATGGCAGAATGTTCATCTACATCTTAAATGAAGTTACTTGGTTTGCCTTTTTTATTTCAGGTCAAAATGTAGGTCAAATGAATGGTGCTTCTTCACAAGTTTCCAGAAAACCCTATCAGCAGCAAAGGCAGCGTTGTCGCAATCTCTAGGAAAAGTTGCAAGCATCTCAGCATGCCCCCAGACACTGCAACCACAATAGCCATCCATTTATTTAAACAAAAAAGATCTTGTTTCGCTTTTTTCTTTCTATTTTCTTTTGAGGCGAGAAATGAAGGAATTTCTTCTCCTGAAAACCCTTAGCCGCGCCCTCAACTGCAGCAGTTAGTGTTCTGATATCGTTTGAATTCCTTAGTCTGCCTCTGAGTTCTCTTTGAACCGCTGACCCATTTTCTTATCTATAACCCCTAGACAAAAAATTTGGTTTGCCTTTTTCTTTTCAGCTCAAATTGTAGGAAATAGTGCTTCTCCACAAGCTTCCCGAAAACCCCAAGCAACGGTGTCAACAGCAGCAAAGGCAACATTGCCGCCATCTCCAGGAAAAGTTGTAAGCATCTCGGCCTCACCAAGCCCACAGAAATTGCATCCACAACCGCAACAGCCTTTGCAGCAGGGGTCCGCAACGAGGCAGCCCGTCCAGCAGAACCGGGCGGTCACTCTGGGACAGTCGGGTAGGGCGGTTGATCCAGGACAGCAGAAGTCACTGGCATTACCTTTGGGACAGAACCCGACTTCACTGGCTTCGGGTCATCAGCAGACTGTGACAGTCTCTACAGGTAGAGTGTTCTACATAATATACATGTATATGCATACAAGTGGCGAAGCGCGCACGTATGGTATCCTACTGTACACAGTAATCGCTTGCGTTCTGAGTCTTTTCGATATGCGTGATTGACTCATCAAACAGTTTTCCCGTGATCAGGATTCAGAGCGCAACACCACAGACATTGGAGATGTATGTAGAATTATTATTATCTAGTGAATATAAATATCTCCAATGTCCGTGGCGTTGCGCTCTGAATCCTGATCACGGGAAAACTGTTTGATGAGTCAATCACGCATATCGAAAAGACAGAATCCTATACGCGCGTGCTTCGCCACTTGTATGCATATACATGTATATTATGTAGAACACTACCTGTGTGAAGTTAACTGATATTTAATATGAATGATACCAATGATCTTAAATGCCATAACAAAAAAAATCACTGGTTCTGTTAATTGTTTTTCCCCTTAGCTTCCGGGCAACAGACATTGACGCTTCCCCCTGGCATGACTCTACAATCTGGACAACGATTAGTGGGATTGACAACCCCCCAAGGACAACGGACATTCGTCCTCAGACAGCCCGTGGGTGGTGTCCAACCTACGATGTCCAGACCTCAGACGGTGGTCATTCAGCAGGGCAACGTCCGGAGGGTAGTCATTATCCAGCCGCAGAGGCCTCAGGCTGCACCCAAAGCAGTGCCCATAGCACCGGCATCGGCCCAGACCCAGAGGACTTCAGGGGTTCAGCAACCTCCACAGCAGCCGCTTCAACCTAGGGTTCTCTCCGCTGGGACATCGTCCGAGGTGGTGGAGATCCTCGATGATGATGATGAAATGGTGGTCGGCACGGATGGAAAGATGGTACGGAAGAGCACCATGAAACCGCAGGATTTGGACCCTAACAAAGCGGACGGAGGGGAGAAGCCTGCTGAAGACGATGCCACGTGAGTTCTGCCGTTCAATTTTCTCTGTTTATTCTCTATGACTATCAGAAACTGTTGTGCTGTGAGTAAACTATTGTAACATTAAGAACCATTTGTAAATTGTGTAATATAAACTTTTGAGAGGTTGTTAGGTATCATTTGACCAAAATGGAGAGGAAAACGATTGACCGATTTGGCATTGGGGCTTAATTGGACGTCACCACGTACCAGTCCAGTAGTGAACATGTAAATTTGAAAAAAGTCAGGGTATGAAATGTATTGTCACTGAACAACTAGGCTCTTTGGCTACATGAAGGAATGATATTTGATTATATAATCTGACTAAGTAAAATACACGTCATTGATTAGCTTAACACAGTCACGTGATTGCCATGATAATTTTGTATATAATATGATGACGTCATAATGAAGGTAAATTGAGCATTCCCATTGGTTGATTACCGATGCTTAATCCGGTATAATCAATGGTAAAGTTATAATACATATGTATTATAACTTTTCAGTATGTACAAACTGACCATAGAGAGCCAAACGAGCTGCGCAGGGGATTGCCTTGGAGTGCGTAATGTGCTCTTGTGCGCTTGTTCTTGAATGGGGAAAATGCGCAGAGCGCGCAATTATTTCTAATACGCGCTGGCACTTAACACAGTACGCAGGGCCGACAATGGCTGGAGAGAACACTCACAATTTGAGCAAGGTCAATTTGGGTTTATCAACATGATAACCATATCAGTTCATCAAAATAATCATATTATATAACAAATAGTACATGCTTCTTGTCGTTAAATATTCCACAATAGACACCTCTACATTTTTAATTTCTCTCGTGCGATTATATTGCACTCGGCCTGCGGCCTCGATGCAATATAATCGCTCTCGAGAAATTAAAAATGTATCGTTGTCTATTCTGGTATATTCAACTCCAAACCATGCACTATTTGTATAATATCACATGGCCAGCGATGTATATCACCCACATGGCGCCTACTGCAAAAGAGATTGTATTATGACGTCACAATGAGAACCAAAGGTACACGTACGGTATGTTGTTTTTTGACTGGTTTCAGTTTCAATGCATGAATGTGTAGATAGCCCCCGGATGTAGCCAGATGATATAACAGTTGTTAACTTTGTTGTCGGGAGAATCATGGAATGCTATTTCGTGAAGAAAATAAGTCCCTCGACTGGAACATTCCGTGATATTCCCTCCACAACCAGTTAACAACTGTATAATATCATTGTTTTTTCTTCATCCAAACAGTCTACCAGAGTTGGTTGAGGGCAAGCGAGTTCTAGCGAAGGGTGAGGCCAACTTCTGGTATCCTGCTGTCCTCACGGGACCAACCATACTGCACAAAGACAAGGTAAGAACCATAGAAGTATGAATAAACAAACCAACCCGTTTATAACTAGAAGGCTCACTTAACGCGCGCAAGTCACGTGTCCCATAGACTTTGTACATGGGCAACATGGCGGAGTGAACCGATTTTTGAAGCTCCCGTAGCCTACTTCTCTACGTCATCGCGTAGTGACCTAGAAATACTTGACCAATCATCATGCTATGCAGTGCGTAGACTATCGCGCCTATTTTCCTGCGCACTGTCCTAGATTTCATCACGCTTATGAGAACAATGGGAGCCATTGTGACGTATGCATATTGACCTCGATCCCGTGACGACGCGTTTGAACTACTCTGTGATTGGTTAACTGTAGTTCCCAAGTAGCCCATAATGCAACCAGTTGTAGGCTCTTCCGGTGAGCAAAAATCGCTGCACTCTGGCAGCAGTGACACCCCCCTGGTAAGAACCATTTGTAGGATGTGGGGGGTGTTTCACAAAGATCCTAAGTTGAACTTAACGCTAAGTTGGACTTAAATAGTATGGTAAGCCATTTGTAGCCTCGGAAAAAAATATATTCAAAAGCAAAAATGCAAGTATTTAAGACTTTTTTATACATTTTACGTCAAGAACATGAAATCCCCTTGATAATGGAAAATATCAATGATTTAAATAAACATTGTATGCCTTTTAAAAGAATTTTTTTTTTTAATTGTTTCAAATAAACTAATGGCTTTCCCAGAGTATGCCCATCGCGTTTTACCTTCAGCAAGAAAATTTATCCACATTTGCTGCTCTCCACCCAGGTGTATAAATGGGTACCCGGAAGGCTGGAACGTAGTTCCTTAGCATTGTGTGCGCCCACAAGGTTGCCCTTGGCTGGTATGCTCCCCAGGGAGTGGAAAACGTGCACTTTGTGTGCTGGATTGATTGCAGAATGTATCCGATGACCGGGTTAGTAATATAATTGTAAAGCGCTTAGAGATGATTATCAATCGTGATAGGCGCTATATAAATCGAGGATATTATTATTAAGGTAAAACAAACCACAAGTGGGGGGTTTCACAAAGACCCTTAGTTGAACTTAACTCTAAGTTGAACCTAACAATTATGGAGATCCGTTAGTTTCATTGTAAAATCGCTTTGGAAAAGGCATAAAGTTTGATAAAATCAGTTATATTTGTTATTATCTTGGAGCCTTGAAATAATTTATATCTTTTTTTTGGTGGAAAATGCTAATACTTGTATTTTATGCTTAAATTGAATATGTTTTATTCCAAGGCTACAATTGGCTTTTCATGATTGTTAGGTCCAACTTCAACTCAGAATCTTTGTGACACACCTCCAGGGCTCAGGAAAATTTAGCCCCGGATTTGGCCCTAAAGAGCCTACGTGTGCTTGGATGATTGTGTGTGAGCGTTTATTTAAACAACTTTTTTTTGGGGGGGGGGGCAGCGAAGCTCCATCTGTTTTAAGAAAAAATGTATGTGTGAAAAAAGTATATTATATCTAATTTCCAACAAAAAAGAATTAAAAGACTGTAATGATGTAGCAATTTATAATATGAATATCTTTACTTTCTTTAGTTCTTTTTTTAGAACTACAAGGGAAAGAATAGTTCAGTCCTTTTTAGGACTACCCAAGAAAGAATACCAACAGTCCTTCTCAGGACTCTCCAATCCCTCCCTTCTCACATGGTGCAACCACAAGCCGACTGTATACATCACCATTGAGGCGATACTGTGTGCTGGTTTGCATTTTATCCTATGACCAGGGGTAATAATATCAATGTAAAGCGCTTAGAGATGATTATTAATCATATTAGGCGCTATATAAATTGAGTATATTATTATTAGTATTACTTACAAGCAGCATTTATCTTTACTTAAATTTTTGCAGAAAAAGTACAAAGTGCAGTTTGAGCAAGGGCGGAAGAGGCTGCTATCCAGCAAGAATCTTGCCGTTGTCACCCCGTCCAGACCGGGGGATCTAGCCGTAGGCATTAGAGTAGTTGGTAAGTCAGAGCTAACAATGAGCTAATTTCATGGCCTGAATGTATCCTGGATTCTATATATGCATAAAACCTGAGTTTATATATTTTTAAAATGACTTGTTTTTGCCAGTTTAAAAGCCTTTTGTGACTTGCCAAGCTCTGCACCGCCCCTTTTTAGATTCACAGTTGCGTGGCCAAATGACATCATCCCAGGCAGAAGTTTTATGTATGTCTACAGAAAAATGCAATCTTCTTGCAGAGGGTGTTCAGGCAATTTTGTTTTTATTTTGCCGCCACCGCCACCGAAGTGGCTGGATTGCAGTCAAAGATACGTGCCAAGCTCACATTTTTGCGAGTTGCAATGCACACAAATGCCATAGAGCATTAAAATCTCTGGCACGTTAAGAGTTAAGAAAAACTCTTTTCATATTTTGATTCTCTATGAAAAAAATCAGTCTAAAAGTAAAATTTTTGAGCCCTTTTGATGTCAGGGCCATTTTAAAACGATTCTCTCTTTTTACTTGTGCTTTTTTTCCAGCATCATACATCGTAGAGACTGGAACCAAGGCTAAAGGCATGTATGCTGGTATCATATCCGAGGTACCAATGAAGACCAACAGGGGAAGGTACATAAATCTCTTATTCATCGAGAACAATCATTGTTATCGTCATCATCATCATCATCAACATCATCATCATTATCATTATCACCATCACCATAATCATCATTGTCATTATCATCATCACCATTATCACCATCACCATAATCATCATTGTCATTATCATCTTCATCATCATCATCATCATCATCATCATCATCATCATCATCATCATCTTCATTGTCATCACCATCATCATCGTCATCACCATCATCGTCATCATCATCATATGTGACTATAGCAAACCCTGGCTCTTGTCGGTAAAAATCAAAATGTAGATTTTTCGTTCCATTAGAAAGGCCTCATCACAAGCTTTCCTTTCATGCTTTGTTCTAACAAATAGCTAACGGATATGATTGTTTCAATTTTACAATCATAAGTCTTTTTCACACATTGTGTGAACTTAAAATGCCATTTCTTCAAAAGATGAATTACCGACAAGTGCAGGGTTTTGCTATAGCCAGTCACATTTATTTATTTGTTCAGGTTTTAAAAAACCTGCAATGGCAATGGCAGCCCGCAAGACGAGTTTAGGTAGTTGATCATCATGATCATCAATAGTTACATATAGATATTAGACATAATTTTGTATATACACATACAAAAAGGGCATGCAAGGTAATGTACAGGAGTTGGTACACATCATCATCATTATCACCATCACCATAATCACTAACATTATCATTGTTATCATCACCATCATCATCATCATCATTATCATCATCATCATCATCATCATCATCATCATCACCATCACCATCATCATTATCATCATCATCTTTAAATCATCATTATCACCGTCATCATCACCATAATCATAATTGTCCTCATCACCACCATCATCATTATCATCTTCACCATAATCAGTCATATTCTTGATACTGGCGGCTACGAACACGGGATACTAGTAGGAGTGCGTACCATAGTATTCTTCTGTCAATGAAAGCATAGTTGTGGCGATATCATGCAACATTAAACAAAATCAAAAAGGATAAAAGATTCTGCCAGTCCACTGTAGTCCTCCAGTAGTCAGTCAAAACAGTTGATAGTGGTTTTGAAAACACTGAATCCATTATTTGTGATACTTATTTGACTAGAAGTAACAGGAATGATATAATAATAATAATAATATGACAATTTTATATAGCGCTTAATACAAACAAGCCTCTAAGTTGATAATGTACTTATCATTAACAGTAATGAAACATTTCAGCGTTTCGTTCCCCTAAAATTAAAGTTCTTAATCACATAGTTTTTCATTGATTTGCTTCACTAAATGCATGCAGATATCTGGTGTTCTTTGATGACGGCTATACACAGTACCTGTCCTGCGATATGATCCACATTGTCTACCACTCAAGTAAGTTTTTACCCCAATATTAAATAGATGTCCAACACTTTGAAAAGGGTTGTGGAATTCATAAACAATGCAATTAATCACCATAACTTATGGAGCCAACAGGGCCTTCGGTTTTGAAGTGCCAAACATTTGTAAGTTCACCAATTCTATACACGCATACATTTGGCCGACGACTATGATTTTTCTCATGTTAGCGGATATCCTTTTTACGTTTTACAAAAGAACTTGATTTTCTCCAACACGTAGAATATATAATTGCTTTCAGAAAAGGAAAACAGAATACACACGCAAAAAAGTGGAGACCTCTCATTTAATTTGATATTGATTACTCTTTTGTTCATTTTCAATTGTTTATTCTGAATTGTATTGTTTTTGATATGCAGGTCGAATGTTATAACGATCAACGATTGTAAATTTGTTTTATTTGAAGCAATAAAAAGAAAGAAAAAAAAGAAAAAAAATGTTAGCTGATATGACAGATACCCTCTTTAAATAAATGAAAATGAGCAAAGAAAATAGGGTTTCCCTTGGAATCCTTTGGGTTTAGGTCAGATTTGTAATAGCTTCTAACCATCACAAGGACTGAGAAGGGTTTTGGGGACAACAAACCAGTGCAAGGGCTTTCTAGCTCAGTTGGTAGAGCACCGGTCTAACATTACAATCCGGAGGTCTTGGTTTTGAATTGTATCCAAATACATTTTAAATGATTTGTTTGATTTTCTTTTATAGGTGCCTTGGTTTGGGCTGATGTGGACACCTCATCTCGTACTTTTATCAAGGACTATTTGGACAAGTATCCAGAGCGGCCGATGGTCAACCTCAAGAGTGGACAGACGGTTCAGACGGAATGGCATGGCAAATGGTCAGTTCAACAAACATGTCCTTTAAGTCCACCACGCGTTGTCCAACTCCATTTATCCTTATTTCAAAGCTGCAGTGCCATAATAATAACAAAAATAGTGCCTAATATGATACAATATCTATAAGCAGTTTTCACTAAGTACCCTGGTCATAGGATACACATTGTGTGCACCTTCTCCTCTCCCTGAGGAGCATTCATTTCAAGCTGCTCATGGGCATTGATATCCTACACATAAAGGCTTTCACCTCCTATCTGTTATTAAAACCTATTATTATTATATTTATTATTATAATTGTTTCTTTCATTATTGTTATTATTATCATCATTGATATTACAATCATTATTATTTTCATTATTGTAATTAGAATTATTTCTGTTGTAACAGGTAGAATGCCAAGGTGTTGGAGGTGCAGGGCAGTCTGGCCAACATGTTGTTTGAAGAGGGAAGAAAGGCAGAGACGGAGTGGATCTACCAGGATCAAACCTGGATCAAACCACTCCTACATACTGTTAAAAATCTATTGTTATTACCATTATTTTCTGATTCTGTTCTGACAGGTGAAATGCCAAGGTGTTGGAGGTGCAGGGCAGTCTGGCCAACATGTTGTTTGAAGAAGGAAGGAAGGCAGAGACGGAGTGGATCTACCAGGATCAAACCTGGATCAAACCATTCCTACCTTCTATTAAAACCTATTGTTATTATTATTCTTATCATAATTATTATTTGCACTATTGTAATTATAATTATTTCTGTTCTAATAGGTGGAATGCCAAGGTGTTGGAGGTGCAGGGCAGCTTGGCCAACATGTTGTTTGAAGAGGGGAGAAAGGCAGAGACAGAGTGGATCTACCAGGATCAAACCAGGATTAAAGCTTGATCAAACCACTCCTACCTGCTATTAAAACCTGTTGTTATTATTATTCTTATCATAATTTTTATTTTCACTATTGTTATTATAAATATTTCTGTTGTAATAGGTGGAATGCCAAAGTGTTGGAGGTGCAGGGCAGTCTGGCCAACATGTTGTTTGAAGAGGGAAGAAAGGCAGAGACAGAGTGGATCTACAGGGGATCAACCAGAATCAAACCACTTCTTGACTTGGTAATAATAATTGTTCATTTGTATAAAGCACTCTACTACAGTTAAGTCTCAAAGCACTCGGAGCATTATTACCTTGGCTTTTATAGCCGAGCAGCCTTATTCAAGCGCTCAGGCATTTCAAGGAATAAATTCCTGCCAGGTACCCATTTACTACACCTGGGTAGAGAGCAGCAAATGTAGATAAAGTGTCTCGCTGAAGGACACACGTTCGGCGGCTGGGAATCAAACCCACGACCTTTGTATTGAAAGACGAAGGCCCAAACCGACAATAAAACAAAATTCCCACATAACGTAATGTTGTTATTGATTTGATTTTCAACATTTTCAACATTTCAAGTGTAATAATAATAACAGTGGTAACTTTGCCAATTGCGCACTGCACGATCACGCCACTAATCTCCTGCAATTTTCTGAACTGAGGACATGACGTTATGGCGTCAAGTGATTACAATTTTATATAATCGTTCACTGCATCTTTACACCTGTAGTACTGTTCTCATTTATCATATATCAAAGAATCCTTTTTTGCTTTATTTCAATAGGGAGAGAGGAAGAATCTTGGAGTAGGTATGGGGCCAACGCCTGAACAGATCAGACTCAACCAGCCCTACGTTGAGATGACAAAAGTCCATTCTGATCACATTCTGCCAGGTTAGACAATAGATCGCTTCTGTAATGTATGCAAATAATATGCGTATGACGTCAGACTCCACGTTGACAAGCTTAACAACAGTAACTAGGTCCGGCAAGCTAAGTTTGCCGGAGCTTGTCGGACCTAGTTACTATTGTTAAGCTTGCCAACGGGGAGTCTTACGTCATACGCATATTATTTGCATACATTACAGAAGCGGTCTATTACCTTCTCTTCTTTTATAACACATTTTCTCCCCTGTTGCCCATATCATTGTATATCCATCTATGTTTAGTTGTGTTAGTAGGGAAAAAATTAATATTTATTTTTTGGGGGCTACTTTTCAAGCTTTCCTGCATGAAAAGAGCACTCTAAAAAAAATTTTGCATTGAACTCTATGCAAATTTATGGGGGCTCTTTTATGATTTTCGGGGGCTCTTTTTGGCATTTCGGGGGCGAATTCGCCCTGAGCCCCCGTGTATTTTTTCACTGTGTGTTATTTGTCAAATTGTCTTTGATAAAGTACATGTACCTGCTAGGTTCGGAAGCTCAGGCTCTAATTGACTTACAAATTATTAATTGAGAATGGAAAATTATAACGATTTCCATAAACTTCTCTCCTTCCCCTTGTTTACAGAGCAACAGATACCGCAGCCCAATAATAATACAACAAAAAAATTCGGAAGAGCCAGGTTCTTCCTCAACAATCCCAATTTTAATTATTGGGTTACATGTTCTTTTTTTTTTTGGGGGGGGGGGGGGGGGACATACAAACCTAAAGTCATTCTTCTTCTTCTTCTTCGGGTTAATCTGCCTCCTTCAATTCTGAAGATTCATTGAACGTAATGCTATCAGGTTAAAATATTGAGAATGAAAACAAAGTAACTTAACAACTATTTCCATAAACTTCTCTCATCCCCCATATGTTCACAGAGCAACAGATTCCACAACCCAAGCCGACGATGCTGGGTCGTCTCAACGATCCCAATCTCAATTATCGGGTTACATTTCCATCTCTTTTGAGGGGGGACTTTCAAACCTAAAGTCATTGAACTAAATGCTATCGGGTCAAAATATTGAGAATGAAAACAAAAATAACAACTATTTGTATAAACTTCACTCATCCCTCTCTCATTATTTTCAGTGCAACGGATTCCATAACCCAAGCCGACGATGCTGGGTCGTCTTAACGATCCAAATCTCAATCATCAGGTTATATTCTCCATTGTCAAGAATCATTGAACGTAATGCTATCGGGTTAAATTATTGAGAATAAAAACAAAATTAAAAACTATTTCTACAAACTTCTCCCATTCTCCTTGTTTACAGAGCAACAGATTCCACAACCCAAGCCAACCATGCTGGGTCGTCTTACCGATCCCAATCTCAATCATCAGGTTATATTCACAATTGTCAAGAATCATTGAAATTAATGCTGTCAGGTCAAATGATTGAGAATGAAAACAAAAGTAACAACCATTTCCATGAACTTCTCTCATCCCTCATATGTTCACAGAGCAACAGATTCCGCAACCCAAGCCGACAATGCTGGGTCGTCTTAACGGTCCAAATCTCATTTATCAAGAATCATTGAACTAAATGCTATCCGGTCAAAATATTGAGAATGAAAACAAAGTAAACGTAACAACTATTTCCATAAACTTCTCCCATCCCCCATATGTTTACAGAGCAACAGATACCGCAACCCAAGCCGACAATGCTGGGTCGTCTCAACGATCCAAATCTGAAATACTCGGAGATGCTGAAACAGTGCGCCCAACAGTCGATGGATGAAGTTCGCACTCAGCCGAGCTCTGAGAGCCAGGACGAGGAACAGAGGAGAAAGAAAAAGAAGAAGAAGAAGAACAGGCATAGAGAGAGGAGGAAGGGTGAGTAGAACTGATTAGAAACCAAGAAGAAGCGTTTTTTAAATTTAAATACAAATTTCCTCTTTCTTAAATTCTTGTAGTTGCTATAGCAGTGCGTCAAATAGTTGATTGATGAAATTTGCTTCCAGGCAAAATCTCTAAATAAGAAGAAGAAAAAAGGGGAGAAAAAAGATTGAGAACAGACGAAGAAAGGTAAGAAAAACGATGTTGAAATGATGGTTTAAAAAAAAAAGAAGAAGAGTTTTCTGGGAGCTGATGAAATATAGTTCAGTTTGGGTTTAGAGGCTGCTTAGAGAAATAATTTTCTGTGAGGTAATGAAACACTAAGTGTAACATTTGAAAGAGCACACAATTTTTAATACAGAATCAAATTCGGTTGATCAAAATCAGTTCAGAAACAGCTGGAATATCCGTAAGTTTATCCGATTGGAATAAATGTTGGGGACCAACTTTTATTCAATAACTTCAGAAAATATTTTGAACATCCTCCACCTTTTTATTTTATACCAAAATGGTTTCAAAATTGTTTTTGATGATCTCTCTATTGAATAATTATTTTAACCAAACATCACATTCACATTTTTGGATTTGAAAATGGTTGAAACTTGAGGTGTCTGGAGGATGCCCTCTTGTGTTAATGGCTCCTTTTTACAAATGAAAACAGCTCTGTAACTTAACCATTTTATTTTACTACCATTCAAGCATCTTTGAAGTATAACTGTTAGTTTTTTATGATAACTTAACAAGTTTTACTCAATAAAATTCTGTTTGACCAAAACTGTACTATCCCTTTAATATTTTTCGTTATTTGTACAGATATCTACGAGGACGACAAGGAATTTGAGCCAGCCGGGACCGCTACTCAAACTACCCTCATCAAAGTGGAGAGAAAGAAATATAGTAAGTAACTTTCTCAAATTCAACCAAAATCACTTGGAGCTTTCATACTTCTCTTGTACCTTACTGTTTGGCTTTGATATGATAACAGAAGAAATGGGTTTTGATTTTTCAAATGTCTCCCTAATTATGGAGAAGCGTTCTGAAACGCTTTTAAATTGTAGTCATAAGTACCTGAAGTATCATGATTTGAATTACATAAAAAATCTATCTACTAGTATGTGCATAACCGGTTCTGTCTCAAAAGACATCATTCCATTCCAAAATATTTAGTCCAGTCGCTGATTTTCTACAACCTCCTCCTCCTCCTCTCTTATTTGTATTCTTGTTCAACTTCTTACCTTCAGCTCCACATCTTTGTTCTCAAAACTGGTTCCTTTCCAAAAAGATGTGCATTAGTTATAAGTATTCCACTCACTAATTGACTACAACCTGCTGCTCTAGCCATTATTACAACATTGGGTGACCTCTTTTATCAAGATAAAAATGACATTTATTCAATTCTTTTATTCTTTGATTTACTTTTTTATCTTCAGACCCACATCTTTGTTGTCGTGACTGCATAACCGGTTCCGTTCCAAAAGACGTAGTCCAGACCCTGATTGACAGGAACCCATTGCTGTGGCCCATGTTACTAGGTTGGGTGCGAGAGCTGTGCAAGCAGGGCGGTAGCAGCTACAAGAGATACGTCATCTACCGATCACCTTGCGGCCGTAGTCTGGTGAGTAATGATACAACCGTTGTTTTCTCTGGTGCTATGTCAGTGGTTACCTAACCCGTTTCTCTGAGCTATGTTGTTCAGAAAATGTATGAATCTTTTAAAGATATCTTTGAAAATGTACAAGTACGTATATATGCAGTGAGTAAGGTACCATTTAAAAGACAATGTTATACTACAAAGTAGCTTTACCTTTTTGTTGCCAATATTGGGAAAGGCATTAATTGTTTTTGCAAACGAATTCTTCAGTTCTTTTAATATGAATTGTCCTAAATGTTTGTTTTGATAATTAATTGTTTCTATTTGATCATTCTTTTTACAGTGCTCCTTTGATGATATCAACAGATATTGTAAGTATAAATTCAAATTCATTCTGTTCATTTCCAAGAATACAGCATTATGGAATAGCTGCAGACGAGAAAACCTTCAGTACAATTCCATTGATACAAAAATGGCCTCTAAACCATTATCATTAAATTATTACAATAGCACTTGCCAGTTTGCCCGGGGCAAGTAAAAATTCATGTTGGACAATTTTAATTTCATAAATGGTGTTGTTGGTGCCTGACTTGGCATTTTTCCCAAACACTTACCCTAATTTGATCGGGCAACAGACATTTCTATTCAACTTAGAGAGTAGAATGTAATTCCTTGTAAATCTTACATGTATGATTTTTACTTGCCCAGAGGCTTGGTAAAGAATAGGGTTAAAGTTAGTGTTATGGGTTGGAATCGGAATCCATTCTTTTTCAGCATAAATGTCATTGAACCCCCCAAAATATCCTTGTGTTTATCTTTTTGTTGATTGCAGTAAGAGAAACCAGGGAGACCATCTTATCGTGATGATGATGATGACAATGATGACGATGATGATGATAATGATGCTGCTGCTGCTGTCGATGATGATGTTTATGATAAGGATGATGCACATATTGCCACAGATGATAACCATTTGTTGTCAGCGCAAATGTCATGGAACCCCTAAAATATATAAGTTTGTGGTTATCTTTTGTTCATTGCAGTAAGAGAAACCAGGGAGACCATCTTATCGGTGGACCGTTTCTCCTTTGATCCTTTCGTCCACATCAGCATCAACCAGCGTCGCACGAGGCAGAACAGTCGTTTCTACTACATGCACCTTCACGACTTGTCCAACGGAATGGAGCGTGTACCCGTGTCGGTTAGTAACAGCTTTCCTATCTATTGAATTGGTGATGATGATGATAAGGAGGAGGTGGAGATTGCTGATGGTGATAGTGATGATGGTGGTGATGATGATTATGATTATGATTATGATGATAAGGAGGATGTTGATGATGATGGTGATGGTGATGATGGTGATGGTGATATTGATAGTGATGATGATGATGATGATGATGATGGTGATGATGATGATTTGTTTGTTTCGTATGACATATATTCACATTCTATAAATTCAAGTCTAAGTTTCTCAGCCAGGTCAGAGCAGCATCTGTTGTCTGATGAATCCCCTCAAAACTATCAGGGAAACATCGGAGAGAGCAGTCATTTACCACATGCTGCACTGTCTGGTCTGGATTGCCGCAGTCACATGCAGGGCTGTCTTTCATTTTCCATCGATGGAGATGATGGGCTGACCTTGCATGTGATGATGATGATGATGGTGATGATGATGATGATGATAATCGATGCTAAGTATTTTATATCTTTTTTTCTCTGCTTCTACTCATTACGTTCACAGTGTGTAAATGAATATGACACGGATGAGCCTCCTCCACTCAAGTACATGACAGAACGGCAGGCAGTCCAAGGGACAAAGGTCAACCGAGATCCAAACTTCCTCGTCTGCTGTGACTGCGTGAACAACTGTGCAGTAAGTTTTCAAAATATAATAATAACTAATAATAATAATCAAATATAGCATTACTAGAGCATTGTCTATACAGGTGCACTATTCAGAGGCGCATTATTGTCATCCTTGGTCATCGGGTACAGTTCAAACTGGCACAATTAGCTTTCGAATCATCTCAACTCCCTGGGGAGCATACTAGCCCACCACAGACAGAGCTGCCATGTCTCCCTGCAGGAGACTCCCTGAAAATAGACCAAGATTAATTCATTGGATTTCATCCCATCAGCCAATCTCCCTCATTATTGTAATGTTATATGCATTTTATATATCTCCCTGATTTCTGATGAAATTTCCCTAAATCATCACGATTGTTGAATTTCAATTTTGGTAGCTCTGCACAGATGACCAGGGTGGAAGACTATAAAAGCCACGATTATTTATAAAACATTTTCCCTTCCTTTTCATAAGGATAGTAAAACATGTGCGAGTTGAAGACTGACTGTTGATGCCACTACCGCCAATCGGGTTTGGAACGCAAGACAACGTTGCTTTTAAAATACTCAAGATTTATCTTAAAATGTTCTCAATTCACATGTATCATTTCATTCTTTCCGTTCTCTTCATTTCTAACTGTAGGATAGTAAAACATGTGCATGAAGAAGACTGACTGTTGATGCCACTACCGCCAATCGAGATGGGAACACATAACAACGTTGCTTTTAAGATACTCAAGATTATCTTAATATGTCCTCTTTTCGCACACATCGTTTTATTCTCTCTTAATCTTCTATATTTCTCTTTGTAGGATAGTAAAACATGTGCGTGTCGTAGACTGACAGTAGATGCCACTACCGCCAACCGTGGTGGGAAAGCAAAACAAGACGCTGGCTACAAAAACAGGCTTCTCTTCGACCCCCTGCAAACTGGGTTAGTAAACAAACAAAATGTTGATTATGATGATGATAATGATGAAGATTATGGGGATGATGATGATGATAATGATAATTAAAGGGATCTAGTAACTCTGTTGACATGCGCAAAAACTGAAAAAGAGTTGATAAAATGTTTATTTTTGTAATTTGATATGTCCACGATAATGCAAAGTGATATTTGTTAACCCATTGCACTGACTTTGTACACAGTTGTAATTCTCCAATAGAGAATTTCAAATCCGAACACTTCAATCATACATGTCTTTTTACCGAAAGAGAATTAGGAAAACCGAATACCGTAATACAATTACAATGATGTATGAGAGAAATGCTCGTGTTCTTAGTAAATTTTGTGGACTTTTACAATGTTACAATATCCCTTTTATATTATTATTATTCTATACTAATTTTCTTCTCTTTTCATACTCCGTTCATTCAGGATCTACGAATGTAACGACAGGTGCAAGTGCAACAGGCAATGCCAGAACAAGGTTGTGCAAAATGGACTCTCGCTACGGCTCCAAGTATTCAAGACCCTGGACAGGTATGAAATAGCCAGTTTGCCAACCATTGTATAGAGAGGTGAAGTGTGACGTCATCAAAAATCTATTTTTCAAAATTTTAAATTTGAACTTCATTTTCCAAAAGAGCATAAAAAATAATGTCCAAATGCTGAAAATCAATTGAATATGTTAAAGGTAGTTCAGATTCGTCAAATGAGATGCGCGGCGCCATCTTGCATACGCGTTGCGCACGGTGCGTAATGCACGTTAGCTCAGTGTCATGCGGTGCGCGCAAACTAACCCAGTTCAAAATGGCGACCCGCTATGTAGCATCCCCACGCTTGATGCCCTTTAAGTATTGGCTGAGATATACCCATCCGCATGAACTTTACTTCAATGGACAATCAGTGTTATAGTGCTCTGGTTCATAAAATTATGAACCAGAGCACTATAACACTGATTGCCTATTGGACAAAAAAAATCATTCGGATGGGCATACCTCAGCTAATACTTATTTATATTCAATCGATTTTCGACATTTAGACATTATTTTTGATGCTCTTTCGGAAAATGAAGTTCAAATTGAGAAAATTCTAAATATAGATTTTTATGATGTCATAGCTTCTGTACTCAATTCAGTAAAGTTTTTTTTTGTGTGTACATACATGGGGCAGATCTGGAGCGTGGAGTTGACAGTCTAAAAGAGAAATCATCACAAAGATCATATGGTTTATATTAAAGTGAAATCAATTTTTTGTTGTCTTTTCCGGGGGTGGGGCACCAATGCCTTGATTACATACCTTGGAGCATGTTGCTGTGTACGTACACGGGGCAGATCTGGAGCAATGAGTTGACAGACTAAAAGACAAATATGAAGATCATTGCCTGACCCAAGGTTTATATTAACGTCAAACCCATTTTTTTCTTCTTATTTCAGGGGGTGGGGCATCCGTTGCCTTGACGACATCCCTCAGTCCATCTTTGTGTGTACGTTCATGGGTCAGATCTGGAGCTACGAGACCAAAAAAAAGAAAAATTTGTCATTTCAGGGGGTGGGGCATCCATTGCCTCGGGCATGTTTGTATGTATGTACACGGGCCTGATCTGGAGTGAGGAGAAGGCAGACAAAAAGACTAATTCTTTTTCATTCTCAACTCAATCAAATTCATATATGTTTAATGTTTGTTGTCATTGCAGGGGGTGGGGCATCCGTTGCCTTGACGACATTCCTCGGGGCATGTTTGTGTGTACTTACACGGGGCAGATCTGGAGTGAGGAGGAGGCAGATGAGAAGGGGAAGGATCACGGGGACGAGTACTTCGCCGAGCTCGACTACATCGGTAAGTTTACTGGATGCTTACAAATAATTAGTTGGGTGGGGAAAATTAATTAATATCCATCCATCTATCAATCAATCGGACATCCTTCCATCCATCCATCCATCCATCCATCCATCCATCCATCCACTATCCTTTCCATCCATCCATCCATCAATCCATCCGCCCATTCATGCATTTAGTAGTTAATCAATCAATTACATTGACAATCAAATATTCAATCATGCCAAAACACCTCCAAATGCAGTAACAAATTGTAATTTCAACTTTTTGCAGAGATCGTTGAGGGTCTGAAGGAAGGCTACGAGAGCGACGTCGATCCGATCGACGAAGACATGTCAGAGAAAGACTCTGATGAGGAGGACTCGACCAACGGGAGGTAAGGAGCAAGCACAGTTCCCTCAGAGCTGCCAACCATTCCTTTTTTGCAAGAATTATTTCCTTTTTTAAAAACATAATAACGGCCAACTTAGAGTTAAGTTCCACTTAGGATCTTTGTGAAACACCCCCCAGGTCCTGGAAAAATGGGGTTAATAATGATAGTTCTGTTTCTCAGTCCACAAGTTCCGAGTCCGAGTCCGAGTCCCCAAGGAAATAGCATGTTCCCATATGTTTTACATAGGAGCCGAGTCCGAGTCACGAGACCATCAAAAGCGAGTCCGAGTCCGGACTCGACTACAGCACTGCTGTTTCTACATTGCTTGTAAAAACGCTGCATTAGGCCAAGCCTCCACACTAATCTTTTTTTTCTGTACTGGCCCGTTTGTGCAAGTGAATTCATACATTTTGAAATTTTACTTTCCTCAATATTAAATGTACTTGCCCTCTTACTTCTAGATGAGACTTTACATGTATGACATTACATTGTTGAACAATTATTTAGCTGCCTAATTGGGCAAGCAAACTAGACAATTTACGAGATTTCACTTTCGATTTCGCCCTACACCAATTTTTACCTGCCCCGGCTAAGCATGCAAGTACTAGTTTCGAGCCCTGCACTGTTGAAATGCTATTGTTGCTGTTGTTGTTTTTGCTGTTGGTGTTGCCGTCGTCGTCGTCCTCATCATCGTTATCATCATTATAATTTGTTTGACTCTGATTCCAGAACACAGAGCTCTTCAGACGATGATGAAGGCCAGATGGCACAGTCAGAAATGTCTAGCGACGACTCCACCGGTATTGTTGTTGTTTGTGGTGGTGGTGTCTTCGTCATCGTCGTCCTCATCATCATCATTATCATTATTATCATTTGTTTCACTCTTATTCTAGAACACAGAGTTCTTCAGACGATGACGAAGGTCGATGAAGGCCAGATGGCCTAGTCAGATGGCCTAGTCAGAAATGTCTAGCGAAACTCTGCCGATATTGTTGGTGGTGGTGGTGTTGTCATTGTCTTTGTTGTCGTCATCCTCATCATCATCATCATCATCATCATTATTATCATTTGTTTGACTCTTATTCCAGAACACAGAGCTCGTCAGAGGATGAGGAAGGCGATGAGGAGGGCGATGAGGAAGCTGATGAAGGCCAAACAGCACAGTCAGAACTGTCTAGCGACGACTCCGCCGATATCGTCAATCCAGTCTATCGCAGAGCCGAAGAAAAAACGACGGCTGCCGGGTAGATATGCACAAGTTTTAAATCATTTCTCTGCTAGCAAGTCTAAAAGCTTTTCTTTACTAAAAATCTACATTATTATGGGTAGTGGTTAAATGTTCTTTGCAAAAAAACAAAAACACACATCATGAACATCATTTTATACAGATATACATTTATAAGCAAGGAAATTGAAGTACCATACTCTCAATGCATGTTTCAATACTAGATCTACAGCCTTAGTAAAAGATTATTGGACCAAGCACTTTTTTAGCAATTTTTTAGAACTTTTACAGTATTTTAAAGAGAAATGAGTTTATAATGAAGTGCCAAAAGGGAAATAGTAAATGGTGTTAGGGATACCTACCACATATTTTCTGCCTTAACCCTAAAAAGACTGGGCTATTTTGAACCTTAAAAAAACTGGGGGGGGGCTAAAAGGGCCCCCCCCTAAGATCTCGGCAACCAAAACTCCGATCGACTCCAAATTTGGCATCGTGATAGATGTCCATAAGGTCTACAATATTACTTAGTTAAAAAAAAAATAATAATTAGAATATGCTAATTAGAGCTAATTAATTATGCGAAAATTGTATTTGTTTGTATTTTTCGTAGTTTTCTCGGCAATCGAAACTCCAATCAACTCCAAATTTGGCATGGTGATAGATGTCCATGAGCCATTCAATATTGCATAGTTAAATTGTTTGTTCTAATTATAATATGCTAATTAGAGCTAATTAATTATGCGAAAATTGCATTTCTTATGTATTTCTTTGTTTTTTCGACTTATGTTTTTATTGTTTTTTCAATGGAAATAATTATTGACCATTATTCAACCATTTTTAGCCCCAAATTAAATGATTGCAGTGATTAGAATGAAAAAAATGAAGATTTTGTCTTTTCTAGGAAAAAATCAATTTCCATAGGATTTGTACACAAATCACAAAATTTAGCGATTTTCAGGCCGACGCTCACTTACAAAAGGTCACGTGACTTTAGAACGGTATACCCGGTCGTCGCAAATTTGGTCTCAAAAGTTGCGCAAGACTTCAATGAAAAAACTCATAAAGTCCCGCGGCAATACCTGCGCGCGTTGCGGAATTATCGCGAAAATAGAGGAGGGGGGGGCTAAATCAGCCCCCCCCCAGTCTTTTTAGGGTTAAGTTTGATTTAAAAAACATGGATTTATGGATTTTGTTAATTCCTTACATGTGCATGTACATAAAAGGCAGGTGATTTATACACATTTTTATGCCTCTGCAACCAAATGGCCGGAGGCATTATTTGAATGTAAAGTGCAAACTTTGTCTATGTTTTCCTGTAAGTTGTGATTATATCATACAAAATTCTCTCTAGATTCTTTAATAGTGTGATGAGAGTTGCCAAGTGGCATTAAACTTTGTTGGAGAAACAATAATATTTGGATGTTGACTGCCAGTGGTTTAGCAGTATACCAGGATAGAGTCTTACTTCTTTGATAAGGGCAATTGACTGCCACTTGGCAACTCTTCAGAATTGATATACTCATAAACAAGCCTCGCAGTATTGCATGAAAAATAACTTTTTTACAATTTAATTTACAAAAGTGACGGAAATTTATGCTTTTCACTGATCACAACTTTCTTATTTTTGGATAAATTTTTCTCATATTTTCACTTCTAATGGTTCTTTTTATTCCTCTGCTTCTATCTCACGCAACTTGAAGTAAACATGAAATATGTGACCTCACACCACAAAACGACCGTTATGTCGCTGTGGTAGTTTCTCTTTTATTAGCTAAAATAGTCAAATTTTGTTCAAAAGATGAGATTTAGGATTTTGGTATTTCCTGAATAAGCATATATTAATCTACCTTCTGGGAAATTTTGAGCGTCGGAAATCATGTTTAAATATCAATTTTTCATTTAATAAATGTGATCTTATAACAGTGCTTGAATAGACACGGATCTTTTAAGCGGCCCGTTTCTCCCTTATTTTAAAAATGCTTCAGCCATATTCCATATCTTTGGCATTCATTTTAAAAGGGTTTGCTTAGTCTAAAGATGACAAATTATATACCATTTTAAAGGTAATGGCTTCTATTTTAATGTTATATGAAAATCAGCAAAATCAGTTTTCCTGACTTATTGGTCGTTTTGTGGTGTAAGGTCACAAATATGCACTTCTCAGTCACATTCAGTAGAAATCCCACCAATTGGTTTCCCTTTGAAGGGATCTAGTAACTTTGTTGACAATTGCAAAAAGTGATGAGTGATTAATTAAATGTGTATTTTTTGTGATCTGATATGTACACCAAGTAATGTGTGACAATTTCCCATTAATTGGATTTTTTTTGGCTGAGATATGAGCAAAAATGCAAAGTGATATTCACTATAAGCTCATATTGCACTTACTTTGTACACTGCTTAAATTATCCCGAAGACAATTTAACATCTGAACACTTCAATCGTATATATCTTTTGAACGAAAATGGAAATTTGAAAAACAGAAACCTGTCCCGTGCTTTTATTGTTATTATGAATATTATAAGGTATGAGAGAACCACTAGAGTTCCAAGTAAGTTTTGAGGATTTGGACAATGTTATTTTAGCTCAGCCTTATATTTTGTTAGGATACAAGAAAATGGCACAAAACACTTTCATTGGTTAGGCAACGCTCGAAATTAGCACAGGCCCGATGGCCCGGGGCCACCAAAAATTGTTGTCGGGCCAGTAAAAAAATCATTTTACCAATGTTTGCTGGCCCGATCGGGCCACCAAATATTGAAACCATGGTGCAGAAAATAATGGTCTATGTTTGCAAATTTAATACCATACAGAAAACACTTGAATTGTGATTTAAAAAGAAAGCAAAAAGAAGTATAAAATGTTCAAATAAGAACGTTTTCCGACATTTGCCTCAAGAGTTCTCTTGAGGCAAATGTCGCAAAGCGCACTTTTCACGTTCATAAACATAAACAAGGCATTGTTCTCCCCGCCACCCCCCCCCCCCCCCCCCCCCCCTCAGTTTTTTGCTGTTGCCTCATATGAACATCCTCCCTTCAACTTGCATAATAAATGAAATCAATTTTAAACTACTTTCAGAGGGTGTGTGATCGGTAAACTACAACTATTTCAGCTGTTTTGCCAACCACGTGTGTGCATACATGATACACCCAGCCTAGGCAGGAAGTATAATGTGCACCACAGTGCATTCATGCAGTGCACTAGGCTTGCCCCTATACACAAGCATACTACTCATTCACTGTGCTTGCAATAAAACTCCTATGGCATGATTTGTATCGGCAAGAATAGGGTTTAATTCCTCTTCAATATGATTTATAAAGTTTGACATGAATTATGAAGGAATAATCATAAGAAGGTATGATTTTGTTTGTTTCTAAATATTATATTACTCTAGAAATGCAATAAAGTTTTCCGAATTTGTTTAAAAGAAAATGTTTTTAGCCCATTCCCACACATGTATATTTGTGTTAGTACATTGTAAGTACTATCAAACTTCAAAATCGTACATTGAAACTTCCTAAATTCCATGATTTGGTGACCCCAAGATAAGTCCATTTCTTTCATATATAATTGTATCAGGGCTGTGATTTTAAGGATGATATTATCAATGATTCACATATTAATGACTTGGATTAAAGTCTACAAAAAGCTATCCCTCGGTATCAGATCCATACTTCATTTTACTTACGTTTTTCTTTATTTTTTTGGGGGGCCAGCAGATTTTAGTTTCGGGCCAGCAAAATTAGAAAAACACTAATTTTACTGGCCCGACCGGGCCACCAGCAAAAAATGTTAATTTCGAGCGTATTCACATGATTGAGATTAAGCACCTACTAACCTTAATTATTTGCTGGTGAGCGTTCGTCTCTTGGAAACTTTATCAAGCCAAGTGTTAAAATGTACATCCAGTTGGACTAAATTGAAATTAGATCATAGTAAATAAAAGTGCAGTTAAGATGAAGTCATATTTTGGTCAAGTCATAACTTATTTTAATGATGTTCCTTTTTAACAAGGCATTGTACATGTGTGTTGTTGAGGGTCTACTAGCATTTGTATTGTATACATGTTTTGTATTACATGTAAGTACTGGATGTAAGGGTCAACTAACACAAATATGTGTGTGTTTTCAAATAAGATTTAAAGGCCCGAATTCACAAAGGAGGTTTGTACAAACCATGGTTTAAACCATGGTCTACATCTATGGAGTGATGCTCTTATTTATACAAGTGAAACAATTTTTAATATCTAATGATATGGCTGTTAGTGCTTGCTAACCAGCAAATTTCACCATCTGAGAAGACAAACATTTATTGGGTGCATTTAGTCAATTTGTACCATCAACATTGTTTAACAAGTAAGGAGTTTACATTCTTTCTCCATCAGTTTACAAATGGCACTCCATAGATTTAGACTATGGTTTAAACCATGGTTTGTACAAACCTCCTTTGTGAATCCGGGCCATTATGATTCAGTACAGGGTAATAATGGTACAGTTAAACCGTTCTTTGTGGCCACCTGTCTATAGTGGCCACCTGTCTATAGTGGCCACCAATCACATTCCTCTGCAGAGGAAAGCAATGTTAAAGAACCTGTCTGTAGAGGACAACTTTCTACAGTGGCCACTTTCTTGCTTTCCTTGGGTGGTCATTATACTCGGGTTTGACTGTAAAATGTTATGGAACCTGTCTATAAGGGTTACCTTCCTACAGTGGCCAATGTCCTTGTTTTCCTTGGGTGGTCACTATACACAGGTTTGACTGTACCTACTACAGTGCTTTTGTAACATCAGCATAAAGAGCTATATAAATGTTATCTATTATTATCATGAAATGATCAAAGAAAAATGGGCCTCGCCAGGAATCAAACTTGACACCTTCTGATTGCTAGACTGGTCGGTGCTCAACCATCGAGCCACAAAGACCCTTGTATGGGGGTACTTCCCGTGAAACCCTTTTCATTGCTCGTATTCCTTGTACAGGGAAACCCCGTTATAACGAGGTAGTCGGGACTATCAAATTTACCTCGTTATAAGCGGTACCTCGTTATAAACGGCCGAATTAATAACAAACATTTAAATCGGGACCAAAGGATTCTCCTCGTTATAAACGGTACGTCGTTATAAGCGAGCTCGTTATAACGGGGTTTCCCTGTAATAGTCGGAAGCTAATAAATGTGATATCAACCCAAGGATAATGAAATCAACTTTCATTTAAGGAAAGTGCGGGGATCATGCAAAGAGATGCAGCTCTTTTTATAAATTTAATTCAAAAATATTCTTGAAATTGACCAGAAATGTATCAAATAAATGAAATGAGCAAAGAAAATGTGCTTCACGGGGATTCGAACCGTAGACCTTCGGATTACGAGACTGGTGCGCAGGGTTTCATGGTAAGTACCCCCATACAATGCTTGATGGTTGAGCATGATCGAACTTGGCTCTTAATTCCATTAGATATTGGGTACTTCATTGATTTTTTTATAGCATATTTTTTAAATTCTGTGCTTCACAATCAGGAGCACAAAATTTGTGAAAATCGATGTTCCATCTTCCAAATTGTGGTACAAAAATATCCACTTCTGCAGTAACTTTTTTTGTAAAGACTCTTTTGTGGGGTCAATACAAATAATAATATAAATAATGATAATAATAATAATGATATAATTTATAAAGCACAAATTGCAAAAGAGCCTTTAAGCCCCAACTGTAAGTTAATACATCAAATGAAAAGCATTACACAAACATAAATGACAGGATCAGCATACATGTATATAAATCGTAATGGGACTTTGATGAATGTGTTTTTTTTTTAATAAGATTGATATTTTTAACAAAGAAGTCACTCTGCCTAATTCTTAATAATAATAGTAATGATATATTACATTTATATAGCGCTTAATACAATGTTTCTAAGCGCATTATTATTACTTGTTTTAAAACTAATAGGGCAACGTCTGATGGTGGTGGTGGTGGAACGCGACTGGTCTTGCGTAGGCAGTCGGAGAATACTGAGCAAAATGAATGGTTAGTTTCAATAATCATGACTTAAAGAGTGATACTGCATTCTTTCTTTAAAGACACTTGTGTGATACTGCGTTCTTTCTTTAAATGTAAAGTTGTGTGTACTAACAGTCTATTGCTCCTTCGTGTCGTGTTCAGTGTACTGATCGCAAGTTTGAACTGTGTGTGCTTTAATTAGTGTAATTAAGCCGGGGGCCTGTATTCAATTCAATACTCAGATCGAGTGAGCAATGAACTTCTATATTTCTATTTTGCTTTGATGCTATATAAACAAGTTGACTTATCTTTTATCCAAAAATGAATTTTAGACTTTTAATTAAGATGTCAACGATGTCTCAGAAGTAAAAAAGTATGTTACAGATATTTTGAGGTTACAGTTGGTAAACTTTCAGCTAATTAATTTAATTGTAATTTCGGCCCAGTAAATGTACTTCAGCCAAAGATAGAGTACATTGCTTAAATTAGTTACTTGAATATTGGACTGAATATCGGCCCAGTAGCCCATTTCATAAAACTGTTGCAATTGTAAGCGTCCAATTATTATAACTACCACGGCAACAGCTGTAATGCTCTGTGCTGATTGGCTGTTGACCAAATAGTTACAATAATTGGACAATTACAACAATTGCAAGTTTTATGAAACGGGCTACAGATCTATAAAAGGAAAAAATGAATTCTTTACTATCTGTGCGTGTTCTGCATGCTACAAAATGTGTTAAAAGAAAGCTAAATGCATGCCCTTTTTATTTTATTTTATAATTAATGAATTAATGAATTCATTCATTCATTTATAAATCATTGATTATTTCCATTATTAGTGATACCGAGAGAAAATGGATTACTCAAAGTGACATGATTTATGCAAGCCTCCACATTCACTTTAATCTGTACATGGGGGTGTTCCACAAAGATCCTAAGTTTAACTTAACTCTAAGTTGGACTTAAAAATTATGGACAGCCATTTGTAGCCTTGGAATAAAATATATTCAAAATTGAAAAAATGCAAGTATATTAGACTTTTCATAAGTTTTACATCAAGCACATGAAATCCCCTTGATAATAGAAAATAACAATGATTTGAATCAACATTTTATGCCTTTTAAAATACATTTTACAAACAAATTTCAAAGAAACTGATGGCTTTCCATACTTTTTAGGTCCAACTCAGAGTTAAGTTCAACTTAGGATCTTATCAAGGAGATGTGAATGTTCTTGATGTAAAATTTATGAAAAGTCTAAAATCCTTAAATTTTTCATTTTAATATATATTTTATTCCGAAGCTGCAAATGGCTTACCATAATTGTTAAGTCCAGCTCAGAGTAAAGTTCAACTTAGACTCTTTTTGAAACACCTCCAGTACCAGTAAGCCAAATAGCCAACATTTAGCTTTCTTTTCATGTGTATCTTGGTCTTATATCATTCTTCATAACCTTCATTTCCCCAAAAAATGCAAATTATTGGTCGTATTGCATATAAGGAGCTACATTGCGTATGAAACGCAAACCCATCGCAAACAAATAATTGTTTATACATGTATCAAGAGTAAAATGTGCTCAAAATCAAAACACAACTTTGTATTTCATTCTTGATCAAGCGCCTGTTATAAAATGGCATTCGATTAGCAATCAAACACAACCCCCCTTTGTATGCAATGAACAGACTTTCAGTTTGGTTATCGTGATGTGTTTGATCTCATGAGCGGGATTTGATCACAACGCAAAGTTTCATGTAATGTGTACCTGGTTGTTTTATAATTTGTTTTGTAATCATTTTGTGACACAGTATTAGTGAATGTGCGCCGGTATCTCAGCTCTTTTTTAAAACTCTTTTATAACCCTGCATTTGTCTGTTTCCACAAAGTTCTAGGCCTATATTTCATGGAACCCAGCTAGCTTATAGTTTCATGCTAATTCAATTTTGGATGACAGGGGTAAGTCAGATATGAGTGGCAAGGTGAACCGGTCCAAGGCTAGCAGTGTTTCATGAAAAATAAGCCCTATTAGTTCAACTTAAATTCTAAGTTGGACTTAAAATTTTGGAAAGCCGTTATTTGCCATGTAAAATGTATACATCATTCTTTGACTAAAATATCAAATTTTTTTTAAAGCAGAACTATTTTCTATTATCAAGGAGATGTAATATTCTCGGTGTAAATTTCTTTTGAAAGTTTCAACTATGTGAAATTTTGCTCTTTAATATTTATTCATTCCAAGGCTGCAAATGGCTTTCCATAACTTTAAAGGGGTAGTTTAGTTTTGGTAAGGCTGAACTTTAGTAGCCAAAACCTGCACAGTAACATTATACAATAATAGTTATAACTCCACCATGCTCAAAACGTATACAAAATGACAAACGACTAAGAAAAACGCCTGTAATCATTCAAAAAGAGCCATTAAAACACAAGAGGGCGCTTTTTAAAAAGGCATTGGTTTCAACCATTTTTCATACAAAATTATGCATGTGATGTTTTATTGATATAATGATTAAATAGAGAGATCATCAACAACTATTTAAAAAACGCTTTTGAAAATTTTTGAAAAAGTGCAAGCATTTATTAATTTTTTTCTAAAAATCATCTAATTATTTGGGCCCCAAATAATTATAAGATCAGATATATTTATTGATATTTCAGCCGTTTCTGGGTCAATTTTGACCAAATAAAGTTTATTCTGCCATTAAAATTGCATGTTCTCTCAAATTCGACTCTCAGTTTTTCATTACCTCACAAAAAAATTGTGATGTGCAGCGCCCTCTCTACCAAAACTAAACTACCCCTTTAAGTTCAACTTAAAATTGTTGCGAAACACCCCCAGGCTTCATACATGTAAAATATATCCATTATCATTCATACATGTACATATATTTTTGTTTTCAATTAGTTTTCATTAGTAGTTACTCTTAAAATACATCCATTGCTTCTCGATTGACTAAAAATTAAAATTTGTTACCATTTATGATTTCATTTGCATTGTCATATTTCTTTTTAATAGTTACATTTAACGTGTGCATGCACAGAACATACAGAGGATAATGAGTGGTTGTTTAAATATCTGTGTTCATTAATTTTGTCAAGGAATAACTGTTCTTCTATTACAATTCCATGGTTTAAAATGACAGGCAGTAGTATGATAATTTTTAGTTTTTTTTTTAGTATCAATCATTGAATGTTGTGCATGTATTGAATAATATCGCTGTGTACTATTTTCATTTTTTAATTGCTGGTTTTGTTTTGTTTTCTTTCTTTTTTGTTTCCTTTCCATAGATATTAAGATATTCATAAAAGCATTACATATTTTGTTTTATTCTGTCAACATACATGTATTGCGTCCTGTCGCACTGTCCGTGAACATTCGTGATCAGGGGGGTGGGGGTGTAGCACAAAGAGTTACCGTCTTTTGTGAAGTTGCCATTAATTGCAAGTCAGGCTACATGCGCAAATCTGATCACAATTCTTTATGCAACACCCCCCTGAAGCGGGTAATGTATGCATGCATGTGTACTTGGCAGCCCAATGCATGCGTTTGTGCATGAGCGTAGAACAATGGCGTATACGTGTACATTAATTCAAATAGTAATTTTACAAGAGGGCGTGATTTTGATACCTGTGAGATTCAACTATTATTTCTTCCGAAATAAAAATTGCATACAATTTCTAGTTTTTTAGCTCATCCGGCCCGAAGGGCCCGATGAGCTTATGCCATGGCGTTGCGTCCGGCGTCCGTCCGTCCGTCCGTCCGTCCTTCCGTCCGTCCTTCCGTCCGTCCGTCCTTCCGTCCGTCCGTCCGTCCGTCCGTCCGTCCACAATTTTCAAAATGCTTCTTCTTCGTTATTTTTCAACCGATTTTGATTCTGATTGTTTCATAAGATAGGGCTAGGAGGGGGATTTAAAACTTCTACACAGAATCGTGAAATTCATTATATATGCTAATTTATGCAAATTTATTCGAAATCACAAAAAATGCTTCTTCTCCTTCATTTCTTGACCGATTTTGATTTGGTTTGCTTTATCTGGTAGAGCTAACTTTGGTACACTAAACTTCTACACAGAATTTTGAAATTTTTCTCCATTAATTAATTATGGTAATTTATGCAAATTTATTCAAAAAATCACAAAAAATGCTTCTTCTCCTTCATTTCTCGACCGATTTTGATTTGGTTTGCTTTATCTGGTAGAGCTAACTTTGGTACACTAAACTTCTACACAGAATTTTGACATTTTTCTCCATTAATTAATTATGGTAATTTATGCAAATTTATTCCAGAAATCACAAAAAATGCTTCTTCTCCTTCATTTCTCGACCGATTTTCATTCTGTTTGGTTTATCTAATAGGGCTAGGTTTCATAAGATAGGGCTAAGAGGGGGATTTCAAACTTCTATACAGATTCATGAAATTCATTATCTATGGTAATTTATGCAAATTATTCGAAATCACAAAAAATGCTTCTTCTCCTTCATTTCTCGACCGATTTTGATTTGGTTTGCTTTATCTGGTAGAGCTAACTTTGATACACTAAACTTCTACACAGAATTTTGAAATTTTTCTCCATTCATTAATTATGGTAAATTTTTTATTTTTTTATTTTTTTTATTTTTTTTAATTTAATTTTTATTTATTTTTCTATTTTTATTTTTTTTTATTTTTATTTTATTTTTTATTTTTTTTGTTTGTTTGTTTGTTTTGTTTGTTTTTGTTTTTTATTTTATTTATTTTGATTTTTATTTTGATTTTTTTAAATTTATTTTTTAATTTTTTAATTTTTTCCTATGTCCCTTCCAGGGCATCAAATTTTTATTTTTTGACCAGTTGAAAAGTGTACCACATGAAATTTGCGATATTTGATGTTGCGAGATGGCGGATGAGCGCTACGTCATTGACGTTCTGGTTTTATACCCTACTCTCCTTAGCAACAAAATGTTTTGTGTTAATCATATCACTCACCACAGTTTCTGTGTACTGTTTGGCCCGGATTCACAAAGGAGGTTTGTACAAACCCTGGTTTAAACCATGGTTACATCTATGGAGTGCTGCTCGCACGGGCGTAGACATGTCATTGATACCCATTCAACTGGGGGGATGGTCTATTCATTCATCCCTTCTGATGAATAGGTATTACGTAAGTCGCTACGCCCGTGGCTGCGCGTATACAAGTAAAACAATTGATAATTTCTAATGATATGACTGTTCGTGCTTGCTAACCAGAAAATTTCACCATCTGAAAAGACAAACATTTATTTGGTGACTGCATTTAGTAAATGTGTACCATCAACATTATTAATAAGTAAGGAGTTTACATTTTCCCCCATCAGTTTACAAATGGCACTCCATAGATGTAGACCATGGTTTGTACAAACCTCCTTTGTGAATCCGGGCCTTTATGTTTGTTTGTTTTTCCATTCCTACATCTTACACCTAGTTCTTTCTCTATCTTGTAAACAAAATCTATTTCTTGAAGCGCTTTCTCGAACAGAACTTGACTACCTTATACATTTAAACCACAGGTTTGTGTTGATGTTTTTTTTTTTTTTTCTCCATTGCTATATCGTACACGAATATTTTTTCTATACCTTGCAAAACAAAATTGTTTTTATAGGTAATCGCTTTCTCGAACAGAATGTTCCATTACGAGTTGCGATCAATCTCAAAATTGTGATTAAATGCATGTCTGAAAATGTGCGTAAATGCACAAGTCTGTAGGCTCAATTGCGCACATTTTCTTGCTTGCAATTAATCGCAACTCTTTATGCAACACCTCCCTGAACTGTCCATTTCACCCCCATCACAGGTCCGTGTCATTGGCCAGCTCTGGTGCCAAAAAGGATACAGCGCCCTCTGCTGTTACTGCCAAGGTCCAGGGACCAGCGGGGATCAAGCCAGAAGGGTCAAAGGTCACGCCCAACGTTGGGCCGTCCCCGATCAAGTACGGATACGACCCGAACCCTTCCAAGGAATTTCTGGATAGTAAGAAGCTGGAGGCGTTTCGCTCGCGCAAACAAGCTGAGAAGGCGGCGAGACAACGGCTTTCGTTATCGTCAGAGAGTAGGTTTGATGACAAAGTTTTGTAATTTTGTAAGAATTTGTTAAGGTATTACAGTCAGAATGTCTAATTTTGTCCCCAGTTATTAATACAGATACGATTTGAATTCTTCCAATGAATTCCTGGATAGGAGTTGGCAGTGCTGTAGTCGAGTCCACAAGTTCCGAGTCCGAGTCCCCAACGAAATAGCATGTTCCCATATGTTTTACATAGGGACTCGCCTCCGAGTCCGAGTCACGAGACAATCAAAAGCGAGTCCGAGTCCGGAAAACAAGCAGAGAAGGCCGCAAGCCAGTGGCTTTCAATCTTTGGAAAGTGCTATTTGTGAACTCACTGCCATATTAACGTAAGTGACTGTGCCTTTAAATTAGTCTTAAAGTTTTTCGATAGAATCAATATTTTGTTGCCCTGACAGAGTCAAAGGTCTCTTATGGGTCGGTTCCCTTCTTTGTATTTATCTAGGTGATATCAAAGAAGAATCGAAGCCTAGCAAAGACAAAGACGAAAAGGACAGTGACATGGACATCATCGACATGGATTGTGCGACACCATCGACCAGCAACAACTTCTCCAATGGTGGGCAAAAAATAAATGTGCCATAAATTTTCTTCAATTTCATTTATATCGACAATGGTATTATTTATTTAAATAAATTATTCATCTTGAATTATACCTAAACAAACTGTTTGATCTGTTTAATTGAATGATACAGTATTGCAAGAGAGAGTTCCCCCAAATTATTGTTTAACTTCAAATTCAGTAGCAATAAATCCGATGCCAGGTGCCATCTTGCCTTGAGCAGGGTTCGAAATACACACTGGAACTCAGTTACAAACCAGTTCAAACCAGTTCAAACCAGTTCAAACCAGTTTGGATGGGTTCTACTACATCCCTATGCATGATAATCTTAAACAATTCAATTTCAAGAACATTTATTTAGAATTCACACTGTTTACACATTGATATACAAATTTATCATAACTTTAATATTCAACAGAATAATATAATTGGCAAGTGAATTGAAGGAAAAAGGGAAGCATGAAATGCTTTTGTACTATTTCCTTATTACAGACAAGAAAACAAGACAAAACAAGAACAATTATAAATAAAAAAAGATTCAGCAGAATAAGTCATAACCAATAAATAATATAAGTAAATAAGTAAATAAGACAGGCCTAAATGCAGATATGCATGAATAAATAAAAATAAAACAAATTATCAAATTTTATTCCCCCTGGACACAGGCGCAAAGATGGCGACGAAGATCGCAGATTTGGCACTGACTGACAAGGATGGAAGACCAAAGAAGGAAGCAAAAGATGAAGTGAAGGAAGAGGAAGATGAGGAGGAGAAAGAGAAGAAGTCCAAACAGAGTGAGTTAACAACAACTGTTGTTATAACCAATATTCCACACTTACCTTTTTTGTCTATATACAGTATATATTAACATTTTACTTGCCCAAATAATAACTTGACTTGCCCCCTTACTTCTTAGTCTAGTCGGATTTCTGGAAAATGTGCATGTTAGGAGCATTTTGGGGTAAAAGTTGGGAACCAACCTATTTTACATAATTTTGGGGTGCTGAATCCGATTGACCCGGTTCCCAAGCAAAATTCTGATTTTTTGACCATCTAATTTGCATATTCAAAATGGCCGCCAAAATTGCACTATTTTGACTTCATAAAAACATGTTTCTTTGATAACTCTAAAACTAGGTGAGTATTTCGGGGTAAAAGTTGGCAACCAAGCTATTTTGCATAATTTGGGTATGCTGAATCCGGTTAGTCCGGTTCCCAAGCGGAATTTTGAGGTTTTGACCACCTAATTTGCATATTCAAAATGGCCGCCAAAATTACACTATTTTGACTTCATAAAAACATGTTTCTTTAATAACTCGAAAACTAGGTGAGTATTTCGGGGTAAAAGTTGGAAACCAAGCTATTTTGCATAATTTGGGTATGCTGAATCCGGTTAGCCCGGTTCCCAAGCGGAATTTGGAGGTTTTGACCACTTAATTTGCATAACCAAAATGGCCGCCAAAATTACACTATTTTGACTTCATAAAAACATGATTCTTTAATAACTCTAAAACTAGGTGAGTATTTCAGGTGAGTATTTCGGAGTAAAAGTTGGGAACCAAGCTATTTCACATAATGTTGAGGTGCTGAATCCGATTAGCCCGGTTTTCAAGCAAAGTTCTGAATTTTTGACCATCTAATTTGCATATACAAAATGGCCGCCAAAATTACACTATTTAGACTTCATAAAAACATGTTTCTTTAATAACTCTAAAACTAGGTGAGTATTTCGGGGTAAAAGTTGGGAACCAAGCTATTTCACATAATGTTGGGATGCTGAATCCAATTAGCCCGGTTCCCAAGCAAAGTTCTGAGTTTTTGACCATCTAATTTGCATAAACAAAATGGCCGCCAAAATTACACTAATTTGACTTCATAAAAACATGTTTCTTTAATAACTCTCAAAGTATGTGAGCAAATCATTCACTTTCAAAGTCTATACCCATATTTTGAATGCCACTGAATATGAGTAAGACTATTTGATTGTTTTAGGCTATACCTTATTTGGTAATATGTAAATTAGTGGCCGCCATTACAGAGAAATAATATAAAAGAGTGGATATTCTAGTTCACAAGTGACATACTATTGTAACAGTCAATGCAGTCAGTGTTTATCTATTGCTTTATATATACAAAATCAAAAACATGCATAATCATGATTTGGGGATTTAAGATCATATCGCACTTATAAGAACAAATAATGGTAATTTACTTAGCTAAGTTCTGATGGTCAAATGTTGGACGGTACGGGTAAGTAGTTTGCCGAAAACCAACAATACTAATTGTTTAGTCAGATGAACATAATTTCCATACAGAAAAAGTATGCCTAAGTTATAATATTGCATGTGTTTCCCCTTAAATAACTGTTTAAAAGAAGAGTCACGAACATGTGGATGATTTGTTTTGAGTTACAAAAGTTATATTCGATAGTGTTTAACTTGTGACAATTTTTGGATAAGGAACCCATGCAGATGTTTTTGAGATCTTGACAATTCATCAAGTACAAAACCTCTCAATTAACCTGTTTTTCCTTGATAACTTTTCTGCAATAAATCAGTTACCCAGATATATGGTAACATGATAAATAGTGCACATCAAATCACTCATCTAGTTTGCATAATTTGAATATATATATAGATCTCAAACAAATGTTTAAATTAGGTTCAGACTATTCCGTAGTCTTCTACGGTATCAGGCGAACTATACTGAACAACAAAAATCTTAATTCTAGGATTTTAGATCATGTCGCATATATATAGAACAAATAGTGATAACCTTGTTAGTTTACATACAATTATACAGATCATTATCAAAAGGCAATATTTTATGACAAGTTGAGTAACTTTGCTGAGATTTGATGGTCAGAACATGTTGGGTGGTAGTTTGCCTATCGCCATGATAACCAACAGTTCTTCTACATGTATATAGTGAACCGGTTTTCCTTAATAACTTTTGTTGCTGTAATAAATCAGTTACCCAGATGATTTCTTATAAGAATGAATATACCAATAGGCAATCAATTCTAAAAAGTCAACAGGCGAATGTTGTGAAGTAGCGAGTTTCAAGTTCAATTTTCCTGAAGTATTGCAATCACGCAGTTAAATGTACGTATAGAGAGAGACGTCAATTCATAATCATTCTCCTCAATTAATGATAGGAAATGTTACAGTATTAATCACTTCACCACAAATTGTGATACAAGGAGTTTGACTATCAGTCTGTTGATGACATGCACACATTGTTGTGCAACGTAATCCGGCCTTGTTGCATTTGCAACGTTGCATCCTACACTGTTTCTTGCATGCACAAGATATCATTTCCAAGCAACATTTTGGGATGGGGCTCAATGACATCAGAACTGGGTGTAGTCCTGAATCAGTATAGCTCGATCACATGTCTGCTGTCGCAGGAAGTTCGGGTATGGCACAGTGAGCATTTCTCCAAACCATTGTTTGATAGTGTATCCTCATAAGATGTAAGCGAAGTGCATCGCTCGTTGGAGACATTGCTTCTGGCTTCCAAGTTTGGGAGAACAGTACATGTCTTGCTGCATCAACAGAGTCTGAAGAAGGAGGTGGTATCACATCCAGTTAGGGCATGAAATGATAACATATTTGCTGCTGAATCTTGTGGCAAGTTGCTGAAAACGGCTTTGATTGGTATGTATTTCCTCCTCGTTGCTGTCCCAGACATCATCCATAGGTGTTTGCACTTTACATGTGGGAAGAAAGACACCAGAAGCACAAGAACATCAGTGTCCCTTGATGCAACAACAACTGAATCATCTTGGCAGTGCACAGCATGTAACACCATCCTAATGTCAGCTTCTTCGTGCATGGCTATGAGTTGAGTCAAGTTAGTGGTTGTCTTTGATGACCTAGCTTCACGTTCCTCTCTTAATCCCCCAGCAACAACAATATCCTTATCCTGGGAGCAAAGCTCCTTCGATAAGAACTGTGCGGGATCAGCCTTGTTGTCGTGAAGAGCCAATTACAGTCAGTCCAGTTCTTTGGAAGGGGCACATCTCGACCTTTAACAACACGTCTGATTGGTTGCGCTGCTTTGGTACGTCTTGTCCTTGTGGCACCCTTGATTGTTTCGTCTCTGTACCTATCAAGCACAATATCTATGCGCTGGAAGTGGGAACCTGCCTTCAGTACTGCTCGCACATATGTATCAGTAAGGTCCCCAAATGTCACTGCCTTGTTAGACCTTCCAAGAGCTACTACTATGCCTGTCCATCAATGATTAGACAAGATGACAAGTATTGAAGATCAAGAGATTCTGGACAGGTAACATCTTTGGTAAGCCCATCTGCAAGAAGTGATTTGTTTCCAGTACGGAGTGCTCCATTCGTATTGGCAAGAGATATTGGAACCGGAAGGAGCTCATGTCTTAGGACAGCTGTCAAATCAACAGGCCGACCTGCCTCGTAAGCAATTACAAGGCGTTGGAGCACATTTCGGTCTGCTTTCAAGATAGTTCTATTGCCCTTGTCTTTGTCAGCTTTCACCACTTCATACAATGATGCAAATGTCTTGGCCTTACTTTTGTGTAGAGGTGCATAGATTTGAACGTTTGGTTTGTCAACTTGGTCATGTTCGTCGGGTACAAGCATTCTCTCTACGAATGCATTCAACTTTGCTTGACCAAGTTCCTTTGCATGGATTAAAGACTTTTGGATAGTCTCTGTTGCTAAGTCTATTGTCACCACATTTTGCAAGGAGCCAGGTGAAACGGAGGCAAACATGTTGAATCCCTTGAACGCAGTTACCAATGCCATTTCATCATCGTTGTCTCGCTTTTGCCTTGCCTTGGTAGCTTCATAGTGACGTCGATTACTGCCAGGATGGTAGTTGTATATGTCATACGTTTCAGCCGCTATGGTTGACTTCAGATTGAAGGAGAGAGCCTATCTACACAGTGCTGATGATGTATATTTGTGATGCCAATTATTCCACCTGCTTTCTTTCCAGTACCGTTTATCCACTCCATTGCTTGGTCTGGGTCAACTTGGTTGAACTTTTGGAGGGTACATTTTACAACAAAGTTGCCTTCTTAAAACTCTGACAACACTGGTTGTGGAAGCTGTTGCATCTCAGCTACGTACACGGGACCCAATCTGGCATAATTTAGGGGGTCATACAGCATGAAGTAGGGCAACATCAATGTGAAGGAATGCAGATGGAGTTCCCAGATGCCTTCACGCTGTGCTCGTGTGAATTGGAGTAGTACCGATACCATTTCAATGTAGCTCCACCAGAAGACAAAGTTCACATCATCAGCTTTACTCCTATAGTGAAGTCAGTAAACAGTTTGTGAAACCGCTCTTGTTTCAGACAAACTATCAGTTCTGCGATCCTTTCAGGGTTGGCAGACAGCTGGTCATGGTATGAGCTGTCTGATTCTGCTGCAAAAGAGAGCAATTCTGGCAGCAATATCTGCCAGAGAGCTTGCAATGCTTGAAAGGCCTTTCCTGACAAGACTAGCTGCACAGTACCCTCTCCTAGCAGGCCACACTTCAGCTAAACCAGATCCGGCCATGTGATCTCCAATAGTCTTAAGGAAATTCATTGATGTATGACGTCCACCAAGGCGAGGGATCAGTTTCTTCTTGTATTCTTTGACAGACCACTTCAGTTCCATGAGTTTGCAGAATAGAGCTTGGTCCACTTGGTTTACTAGCTATAATTATACGTTGCAAAAATATATCTCTTTTTATCTAAATTTTATCTAAAATGGCGGCCACTAATTTGCATATTTTACAGTATTGTATACCATTAAATACGTTGAAAATGTTTTAATCATGTTCCTTGCAAGATAACATAGCTATGGACATTTCATTTGTTAGAATAGCTTGTTTAGTAATGAAGTTATTCAAAAAACTAGATTATAGTATGTCAGTGAGTGTTAATTTGTCGGTCATTTTGTTTATGCAAATTAGGTGGTCAAAACCTCAAAGTCCCGCTTGGAAACCAAGCTAATCGGATTCAGCATACTCACATTATTTTAATAAGACCGGTTCCCAATTTTCTAAAAGAATACACTGCTGCGGTGCAGCTTGGTTTTCCTGCTATAATACGTTACAGGAAATATATCTCTTTTTAAATTTTATCTAATTTTATCTAAAATGGCGGCCACTAATTTGCATATTTTCCTACATCGTATACCATTAAAAACGTTGGAAATGTTTTAATCATGTTCCTTGCAAGGAAATAACATAGATATGGACATTTCATTTGTTAGAACAGCTTGTCTAGTAGCGAAGTTATTCCCAAAACTTGATTGTAGTATGTCAGTGAGTGTTAATTTGGCGGCCATTTTGCTTATGCAAATTAGGTGGTCAAAACCTTAAAAATTCCGCTTGGGAACCGGGCTAATCGAATTCAGCATACCCAAATTATGCAAAATAGCTTGGTTCCGAACTTTTACCCCGAAATACTCAACTAGTTTTAGAGTTATTAAAGAAACATGTTTTTATGAAGTCTATATAAATAGTGTAATTTTGGCGGCCATTTTGTATATGCAAATTAGATGGTCAAAAACTCAGAACTTTGCTTGGAAACCGGGCTAATCGGATTCAACACCTCAACATTATGTGAAATAGCTTGGTTCCCAACTTTTACCCCAAAATACTCACCTAGTTTTAGTGTTATTTAAGAAAATTTTTTTTTAAGTCAAAATAGTGTAATTTTGGCAGCCATTTTGTTTATGCAAATTAGGTGGTCAAAACCTCAAAATTCCGCTTGGGAAACGGACTAATCGGATTCAGCATATGCAAAATAGCTTGGTTCCCAACTTTTACCCCGAAATACTCACCTAGTTTTAGAGTTATTAAAGAAACATGTTTTTATGAAGTCAAAATAGTGTAATTTTGTCGGCCATTTTGAATATGCAAATTAGATGGTCAAAAACTCAGAATTTTGCTTGGGAACCGGGTCAATCGGATTCAGCACCCCAAAATTATGTAAAATAGCTTGGTTCCCAACTTTTACCCCAAAATGCTTCTAGGGCCTTATAGAGAGCTCTTTTTCAGAAATCCGTCTAGACTATCTAGATGAGATAGGAATTAGATTCTACTCTTGTAGTTCTACAGAAATGTCAGTTGTCAGATCTGACAATTAAACTAGACCATTTATGTAATGCCCGACAACAAATTTTACATGATGATGACACTGTTGGTGCTTGTAATTATGATGTCGTTAAAGGGACTTAGTAACATTGTCCAAATCCTCAAAATAAAATTTTAATTCTAGCGGTTCCCTCATACCTTCTTGTGTTCGTATTAACAATAAAATCATCGGACCGGTTTCGGTTTTTCAAATTTCCCTTTCGTTACAAAGATATGTACGATCGAAGTATTCAGATAAGAAAAACTCCCCCAGAGTTTTGAAACCGTGTACAAAGTGAGTGCAGTGAGTTAGTGAATATCACTTTGCATTTTCACTCATTACTTGGCCATGCAATGTCCATTTGACTTGAAATTTTCACACAATACCCTGTGGACATAAGAGATAACAACAATATACATTGCATCAACCCTTCATCACTTTTTGCACATGTCAACAAAGTTACTAGATCCCTTTAATGGTGATGATGATGATGATGATGATGATGATAATGATGATTATTATGATGATGATGATGATATATAAAGTGATGATGATAGTGAAGTACAAGAAGATATTGATGGTTTGTTGATTATATCTCATAATAGCCTATTTTCTTCTTGCCATATCTCCACAGGAGTTGTGATGGGGCCGCGTGCGCGCAAGTCCACCAATGCTCGGAGGCATCACCATGGTTACAGTCCTGGGGCTGCAGCGACAGAGGTCAAGAATGAGAAAGAAATAGAAGGTAAGATCTTTAAAAATTAGAATATTATTGGAAAAGGGCAGCATTATTAATAATTTGTTCTCCTGAGTGCATGTTTGAAATCAGGTATTTTTTTAATGACAGTTAAGTATGTTTTTATAACAGTCAATGAATGGTTGTACTGAGCATCATGGTAATGGTGGTAGTGATGATGATGATGATGGTGGTGGCGTTGGTGGTGGTTATGATGATGATGATGATGATGATGATGATGTTGATGATGATGATGATGATAATGGTGGTGGTAATGATGATAATAATGGTGTTGATAGTGGAAGAACTGGAAGTGTTAGTTGAAGAGGAGGAGAAGGAAGGTTTAAATGTTGCCATTTATGTGTAGCTCATAAAATAGCAATGATGCTCTCAATAAAAACAAAAACTTGTCTCCATACTGGTTGTTTTTTCCAATTTCTAGATGAAAACGACGGCAAGGTCTCGACTCGCCATTTCTTTGATGAAAGGGAATGCTACGTGATGGATGCTAAACACATGGGAAACCTTGGCAGATATCTCAACGTAAGTAACAACAGTATACAGTTAAACCCTGTTGTAATGAGGTTGCACTGTATCTAAATACTGTAAATGTTATTTTCGCGCGATTAATATTTCGCGCTGAGCGTCGCAAAAACACATTCGCGGGTTTTTTTTTGCAGCCGATCATAAGACCCTCATCAAAATTCTATTAGAAACATTTTTCATTTATCATTCGGCATATTATTTTTATTTTGTTTTAATATTGAAAGAACTAATAGTGAAGCAATTGTCGCCTGAGCTAATGACATAGAAACATAGATACATCAGAGCTTGACACTCTAGCACTTCACTTGCCCTATTGCCCAGGGCAAGTAAAAATTGATGTTGGGCTAGTACATTGTAATATTCCATAAATGGTCTAATTTAGTTGTCCGATTGGGCAAGTAACATTTCTGTACAACCCAGCAAAAAAAATACACGGGGGCGGCGGGCCCGAAATGCCCAAATTCGCCCCCGAAAAAAAAAAATCGCCCCCGAATTTTTTATTTTTTTGGGGGGGATTTTTGGTGGGATTTTTCTGTTTGGATTGTGATCAAATGCTTATAAAATGATCACTTACAGCATTATAGCTTATTAGTAGCCCCTGAAATTCGAAAAAGAGCCCGGAAATTTGTAGCCCCCCGAAAGTTGGAAAAGTAGCCCCCGAAAATGGAGCCCCCGAAATAAAAATATTGATTTTTTCGCTGGTCAACCACAAAAGGAATCGTTTTATTCCTTATGCGTAAATCTCATCTAGAAAGGAGAGATACATTTACCAAGCTGATTGAGCTACTGAGCAGCAGAACTAATGTTTCTTTTTTGTTCACATTGTTTTTATCGGCAAGTCAATTTTCTGTTCGGGTAAGTAAAATTTGAACTTTCCTGAATGGGCAAGATAGAAAAGTTAGACGTGGAGGCGTGGATACACATTCAAATCGTAATATGTTATATTGGTGTTTTTGGTCTTTTCAACCTTACAGCACAGCTGTCGTCCAAACCTGTTTGTTCAGAACATCTTTGTGGATACACACGACCTACGCTTCCCGTGGATTGCCTTCTTTGCCACTACGTAAGTTACTCTTTTATTCAAGATACTGCCCATTTTATATGAGCCAGAATTCTACAGTTGCAAGATACTTGTCAGATTTGATTCATGTTTAAATATTTGTTTAACCAAGAGATGCATGGAATAGAAGGACGTGCCCCCGATAATATAAAAAAAAGAAGGAAACATAAGGAGTCATTTTTTGGAAAAAACAAAGAAATACATACGGCATGCCCCCAAAAAAAAAAAAAATAAATAAATGAATAAAATAATAATGATAATAATAATAATAATAATACTAAAATAATAATAATAATAATAATAATAATACAATAAATAAATTAATTAATTAAAAAATCAAAATAAATAAATAATAATTATAATATTTTGTCTGACCACGGTACCCCACTGGCATTCTTCCTGAAATGAATTGTAAAAATATAATTAATTATGAAACATTATTATTATTATTATTATTATTATTATGTGTTTTTTTTGTAGGTATATCCGAGCTGGCCAAGAGCTGACGTGGGACTACAACTACAACGTTGGGTCGGTGCCGGGCAAGGAGATTAAGTGCTTGTGCAAGAACGTGGAGTGCAGGGGGAGACTTCTTTGACGAGAAGACTTTCCGTTTAGTTATTGCATTAGAAATGTTGGTTAGTTAGTTCCTTTTGTAAGGATAAAATGTTGTACATTGGAAGCTCGTTATAAAGATGTTAGAAATAAATGTACGTGGATTATGCACCACCCCCCCCCCCCCCCCCCCAATTAGTCAGACTACACTACGCCATTGTTGAAAATGTATTCAAATGTGTGGTCTTTAATAATAGCATATTCTTCTGGTATAAAATTGTTATACCTCTGCCACAAAATGGTTGACGGCATTATGTTTTTTAGTCAATCGTTTGAGGCTATAAGAAAGGCTGAACAACATACATGTTAATTGTCTAATATCTGTATTATGTTGTACCGAAAGGTTTCTAACTTTCCCCCAACTCATTCCATAACTCTTAGCACAATTCACCAAAAGTAATTTTCATTTGATTCCTTAAATAGTCAATATTTACAGTACTAATAATTACTTTAATAATGAGTGATGCTAATTAACTTCTACTTCAGTGCATGTTATTATGAAAAGCCATTACTATGTGTGTGATAGTTTAAAGTTTTTGAGCAAGACAAATCATTCCTGATCTGTTCAAGATCAGCCAAGAAATATTGAAAATTATTATTATCGTTTGAACTTTCATTTTGCTTTTAAAATTGGTGTCATTTTAGACAACATATGTGAGCATACTGTCCCCCCATACGTACATTGTATTCTCTAGTTTGCTTTTTGGTATCATGATAAAAACATTGTGCTTGAAAATGATGTCACAAATGGCGGCAAATTTCAAAGTTGGATTTTCATGTCGTTATCTACTTTAATTTGCACATTTCTTGCTGATTTTTATAATGAGGTTTATACACATGGGAATAGATATGCATTGAAATTGTAGCTGCCCGATTGGGCCACCAATATTGAAATACAATTTTACTTGCCCAACATCAATGTTTACTTGCCCAGGGCCATTGGGTGGGCTAGCTCTGTTGAAAGTGTGTCAACAAAATATCGCTAATACTGCGAGAGATAAAAAAAAATACATTTGTATTCCTAATAGCCCGGTCACATATCACCGGATTGCGTAAACGGACGTCAAACGGAGAGCTAAATTTTCCATATTCGTATGCGTTTCTTGTCCGTTCCTTGTCCGGTGATGTACGTTGTTCTATGTTTTGTACATAAAGCAATGGAGACGACTTTCATCACCGGATAATTTCATTTCGCAAATTTTCTATTCGTTGGGCATTCGTTTCCGCTATCCGTTGATGTCTGACCGGGCCATTAAAGGGATCTAGTAACTTTGTTGACATGTGCAAAAAGTGATGAATGGTTGATGCAATGTATATTGTTGTTATCTCATATGTCCACAGGGTATTGTGTGAAAATTTCAAGTCAAATGGACATTGTATGGCCAAGTAATGAGCGAAAATGCAAAGTGATATTCAGTAACTCACTGCACTCACTTTGTACACGGAAGAAAAACTCGCCCGGAGTTTTTCTTATCTGAATACTTCAATCATACATATCTTTGTAACGAAAGGGAAATTTGACAAACCGAAACCTGTCCCATGATTTTATTGTTAATACGAATACAACAAGGTATAAGGGAACCGCTAGAATTAAAATTTTATTTTGAGGATTTGGACAATGTTACTAAGTCCCTTTAATAATGACTCTGTAAGTTTCATTAATATTTACTCTACCATTGTTACACAGTCAATCCTGTGTATAGTGACCACCTATAAAGGGAAACTGGAAAAGTGTCCACTGTAGACAGGTGGCCCCTATAAGCAAGTTCCCAAAATAGTTTTTCTCTGCACGAGGGTCGCCTTTTGTGGCCACTATTCTGCTATTGCGTTCTTCAGAGTTCTACCCCATTCTGGACTGCCATTGTAAAGTGGAATGCTCTAGAACTCCCCAATCAATACTGATCGAAAGGATCATTGTGCTAAGGGTTCTGAGGGTCATGTATATTTTGGAGCATAAGAAGGGAATAATGGAAAGAAAACTAAGGGAGGAGGGATTTACTCTGCTACCACGTTCTTCAGAGTTCTACCCCATTCTGGACTGCCATTGTAAAGTGGAATGCTCTAGAACTCCCCAATCAATACTGAACAAAATAACATTGTGCTAAGGGTTCTGTGAGGGCCTTGTCAGCTACAGTGGTACGGTTAGCTTTAAGGGAGTCTTCCACTCCTTCTGGACAAGAACTCTAAAGAACGGGCCCTTTGTTCAAATTGAATAGAGGGTACGTTCTAGATGTTATCTAGATACTAAAGAACACTAAAATTGTTTCATGTCCTTCCCGAAGACAAGTTTCACTACTGTATATTTCATACTTTGTGCTTTGTCTGATCGTGTTTATATTATGTCCTGTTGCTCATTGTGCAACGCTTGTTCTCCTGTGACGATTACTCCCAAGAGTTTATTGCCATGTATTGCTGTAGTAAAAGTAGTGAGATTTAAGGCAAGGTTTAAAGGTTAGTGCTCTTCTTCTTCTTCTTCTTCTTCTTCGGGTTAATCTGCCTCCTTCAATCCTGAAGATTCTTGCAGATACGTTAGTGTTGGAATTATATGTAAACGTTAGTGAGGAATATTATAGGTGTAGATTAGTGGTATGATTTTGTTTAGAAGTAGAATTCTGTGTTGGTTTACTTTATCACAGGCATGTAGCCAGGGTGGGTGCGTTTGTATGCACCCCCCCCCCCCCCCCCCCCAAATTCAGAAAGGTCCACTTTTTATCGGTCTCGGCCATCTAAACCAGTGGCCTTAGTCCTGGGCCATGATTGGTGATCACCACCCCCCCCCCCCCCTTACGCAACTCAAACCAATGGTCTCGTATGTGCACAATCGGTCTCGGTCCTGTATTTTGAAAACTGTTCACCCCCCCCCCCCCCCCCCCCCCCCCCCCACCCCCTTGAAAAATCATGGCTACTGGCCTTCGGGTATTTCACTAAGCACTATTAACAAATTGATCCTAAAATCATTCAGATCGATTTTAGGATCGATTTTCATGAAACATCTTGCCGTGATCAAATTTAGGGTGGAATCGATTCCAGTCACTAAAATTAATTCTAGGCCTAAAATGGATTTTAGTTATTGAAATGCCCCCCTGGTGTATCATATAGCGGAGCAATTGTCACAGGAGAAACGCCTGTATCAGCTGACTGCATAACATCATTAAATAACTGTAAATATATTTGTACATGATTGGCTCATTCCATCAGTAAATCATCTTTGTTATTAATGTTTCTGTCCTACCTTTTTAGATATAAGGAAGAGGTGTGTTTTGTGTCTGTATGTATGTTTGTTTGCTTGTTTGGTGTGTGTTTGTGCCAATGTGTAGTGAGTGTGCGTGTGTGTTTGTTGTTTGTAGATGTGTGTGGAGTGTTTATGTTTGTATTTGTGTGTGTTTTGTGTCGGTACGTTTGTGTGTTTGTTCGGTGTGTTTGTGTCAGTGTGCAGTGTGTGTGTTTGTGGTTTGTTTCTGTATTTGTGTGTTTATTATGTGTGTGTGGTGTATGTTAGTGAGTATTTGTATCTGTTTTGTGTCTGTGTCGATGTGTATAGTATGTGTGTGTGGTTTGTAGATTGTGTTTGTGTATGCTTTGTGTCTATGTTTTTGTGTGTGTGATTGTGGTTTGTAGATTTTTATGGGGTGGGGGCACGGGTTGGGACGTGCCCCACCCCCCCCCCCCCCCCAATAATTTGACCAAAACAATAGAATACATAAGGGGGACATTTTTTTTAACATAATCTGGTGCCCCCCCCCCCCCCCCCCCCCCCAACAAATTAAAAAATTAAACAATTAACAAATCATTTGCACATGGATCTGTGGAATAAACTAAGGATTTGTAGGGTGTTATTTGTGTTTAGGGAATGAAAAGTTATTGTAAAATTCTATTCTAGTGGCCAAAACTTTGCATCCGATTATACTATACCAGTCCCTGCTTGAATGTTTGAAGAATTGGATGTCTAGTTTTATTTACTTCATTTGGCAAGATGCAGACGTCTGGAAGATTGGTTGTTACTTTTTGTAATGCGATCTCTTGTCTTAAATACACATTAAAAATATAGAGAGATAATCAGAGTTATAATTTGAAAAGCATTTTATATAAGTATTTTCTCGAATGTACATGGCATAATGATTTGACACTTCTACTTCTACGTCGATACTCATGCAGTAGGATCCAAAAACAAACAAAACAATACACAGCACAAAACAAAAAACAAATAATGACAAAACTTTATAGCCTAATATTGAAGACAAATACAAATTAACTTTGAGTATCCCACCACGCACTTGGTACAGATAGCTAATGAACATTTGATTCTCATTTTCATGTTACAAATTTACAGTTTTCACAATATGAATATTCCCAAAATAATACTTTCGAAAACATTTGTCAACAATCATCAACATGCAAATGTTACAATACGCAACACAAGATGGCGCCCTACTCTTCGATCAGCCAATCAGAGAGCTCGTCTTCACGCAGCTGATTTGAAAACATAAAGCCGCTGTGTATGTGCGTCCGAAAGGTAATGTTTACGCTTTCTTATTGTAATATTTTTAATTAATATCTCTTGATTGTCAATGAGAAATAAATATTGCAGGAATTGTACCTTGTCAACGTGGAGACTTGATGCGATAAGTTTTTAGTATAATTTATGTTCGTTGATTTGACGATCAGATAAATCTATTATTGTGCTTGTTTGCGATTTGAATTGATCGGTCCCATGTGTGCAAATGTGTGTATGGTATGACTGACCAGCTGATCATCTGATGTTTTCGTTCGTTCGCGTTCGCCGCTCACGCGATCACGAACATTTTGACAAAGAACTGACAAGGTATTCAATAATTAATCATCAGACTTTTGTGAATATTCCTATTGAGATATGAATTATGCACAGCTTTCAAAGACAAAGTTTCACTAGTTCTACTTCAATATTTATAAATGAATAGTTGAACTTGAACAGTCATGTTCAACTTCAATTTGATTTTGAATTTGTCTTCACTTTGCTTTGTCTACTTTGTTTGACTTTGCCTTTGTAATTGTAGTTTGTCTTTGAAAATGCATGACAGTTTATGGTTGAGTGACCTACACTGTTGTTGGCGGCCTAAGATATTTCTTAAAACTAGTGCAGATTCTTATTATGCAATGATCAGATTTGCGATTTATAAATTATATTTTGAGATATCGTCTTCGAGCTTCGAACGCACACGTCATTGTTTTTTGGCTCCACGAGTTCGCAGTATTTTTTTAAACCGGTACCCCCTCAACTCTCAGTCTCATTGACAATGCATGCAACTCAAAATTTCTTGTGCGATGTTTATTGTTGGCATTATTTCACAAATGTACACGTATGTAGCGGACGATCTACGCATTATTTCTCCTCGAATTTTCGACCATTGAATCATTGGCATTGCAGTTTCTAAGGGTAGCGCACATTTTTTCACTAGACGCACAAAAACAAATTTTACGCTGGGTGCCGATGACGATGAGTAGTACCCCTACCATACATTAATTGCGCGAGGGGTGTTGGCGAATTTACTACGACCCACACATAGGTCAATTAGCATTGGTTATACGTACTCCATATTTGACAACATGTTCAAGCCCGTCCAAGAAGTTTGTGTTGTTATTTGGGTCTTGAACATGTTTGTTCATGTAAATTTCTAATAATTAATAAAGTTAAACTACTATTACTGGTACTATGCTCACCAAATATGCTGTTTTTGTTGTGGTTTGGATTCCGTATTGTAGCATTTGAGCTCCTTTTCTCTGGAAAAAATGGGTAGTTGCTGCAGTGCTGCACACCCTGAAACGTGGTCCGCATGTACACAAAGTATGAACCCTGATGAAGGGCCTATTTGCTCAAAATACAAATTGGCTAAATAGTCTCAATTTAAGACTAGGAATAGTTTACATTCAGATTTTATTAATTTGAGTCTGATCAACATCGTTCATATTTGTATCATTTCAAATTTGGATGAATTTGATCACACTTGACTTAATGAAATCGGAAGGTAAACTATTCAAATTCTTAAAAGGAGACTCTTTAGTAAACGTGTATTTTGAGTAAATACGCCCTTCATATATTGATTATTACGTCCGAAGCGTGCACGCCCACCCCGCGCTGTAAAATCCCATCGCAAAGAAGATCGGTCTCTCATAGAATAACACGTGTTTCGTCGCGGCGGCGCGCCGCGGCTAGGGAGGCAGGCGGCGAAGCGAACACTCCGGGATCGAGAGCGCAAACGGACGCGTCTGAATACTTATGCAGCTCTATGGCACTAGTATTCAAGAAGAGCTTCCTGCGCGATTTTTTGTCGGTAGATGGCATCAGCTAGGTATATTATGTCGATGCTATCTATCTAACGAACTTTCCTATATGTTGCGTGTAAATGGTCCAGTTACTGGACCAATTTACTAGTAGATCATAGCTGCCAACTGTTACGAAAAATTCGTAATTGTTACGAATTTCCCACCCTCTTTACGAAATTACGAATACTCCTTCTATAATTACGAATTTTGAAAAAAAAAAAAAAAAAAAATTTTTTTTTTTTCTTTTTTTTTTCGTTTTCACGTTTTTAAACGTATAGAGACAACGTTTAAACGTAAATCTGACCAAATCATACCTAGTAATTGTGCAAAAATGATGAAAAATAGGGCCATGGACGCCGGCCGCAATGGACTCCGGCCGCAATGGACTCCGCGCTTCACGCTCCAGAGCCCTAAAGCGAGCCCTGGACCCCGGCTAAAGGGACTTTGCGCTCGTGATGTGTGCTTCGCGCACATGATATTCAGTTTTGCTTAAATGTTACTAATTTAAAATTCCAAATGTTGGCAGCTATGGTAGATGTGCTACGACCCAGTTATTGAATTCCATATGAATCTCACCTAAAAAGAAAAAGCAAGACATTTGCCAATCAGAGATTGATCGAGCTACTTAAACTCTTAGTCTTAGAGTGCAATTCAATTGTAATCTTTCTTTGATTTTTACGGGCAAGAAGTATTTATATGTCTAGTTCAAGTAAGATTTGATTTCATGAATATATGATTGCCCCAAACGAGCAAGTAGAAAAAAGTTGATTAACTGATTTTGATGATTCATTGATTTTCAATCCATCTTTGGACATTGCAACCCCCATCAATCTTCACATGAAACACTTCATTTTTTTACTGTGGGAAATTAACATTCAAATTTCATTATGGTTTTCATATTGCTTTCTCATCTTTTCTGCAGATTTACTGCCTGGCATTGTGCAGACTTACGCTACAGGGAAACTGTTCTTCAGTAACTTGACTAAGCAGGTTTTTGCTTCATCGATCTGCTTTCCAAATGTCTCGCCCAGTAAGTGAATCATTGAATCAATTTCACTGGCATGCTACAGTATACAGTTGTTAACTGGTGGTGGAGGGAATAGCACGGAATGTTCCACTCCGAGGGATTTTAAATGCTATTGAGGGAAGATTATTTCTTCATGAAATAGCATTTAAAATCCAGAGGGATCATTCCATGATTTTCCTGACAACAAAGTTAACAACTGTTATATCATCTAAATCCGTGGGCTAAATATACACATTCATGCATATACATTGAAACTGAAATCAGTCAAAAACAACAAACCTTTTGTTCTCATTGTGACGTCATAATACAATCTCTTTTGAAGCGTGCGCCATGCGGTGAACAGTGCATCTGCCATGTGACAGTTAAAACTGACATGGCAATCACGTGACTGTGTTTAGCCAATCAATGACGCGTATTTTACTAAGTCAGATGATAATATTGACTGTTCATAATTTAATTTTGAATCCATCATGCAGGACAGGGCTCCACACTTACCCTTTTTGTCAGTGGCCCGTGAAATAATTTCTTCCCCTTTTCTGGTGGCCCAATTAAGGGACAAATTTACTGGCCCAGAGGCCCAGAATGATATTTCATGGGTTAACTTTTTACCATTCAAAATATCACTCTTTCCAGGATCAAACCTGTGATTATAGATAAAGCAGTGACTGGAAGAAAACAAGATTTTTCTAATTTTGTCTATGTCAGGTTGAAAATCTGCTTGCCTGATCGGGCCACCAGAAAATGACTTTTATACATTTTTGCTGGCCCTAAGTGCAATTTCACTGGCCCCGGGCCAGCGGGCCAGTGCGAGTGTCGAGCCCTGCATCATGTATCATAGTATTTACTTTAAATACAAAATTAGAAATAAATCGTAATGCAGAATTGAGAAAGACTATTCTTCGAACAAATTAAAATGATTTAAAGATTATATAAATCAGAATATGAATTGAATTTATTGGTATGAAAAAATTTACATACTTTGATCAATAAGCCAGGACAATTTTTACAAGCAAAACATTGTTGGACAATAAAGGGAGTAGTGACAATATTAATATTTGATCATATTTTTATATTAACTGTGTCTTTGTTTGGCATAAATGCAAGTATTTGAGACTTGCAACGCAAATTTATATCAATAAATTCAAGGCTGATAACAACTATAAAAGATTTTGTCAATTTTAAATAAAAATGTATGCTTTTTAAGAAGAGCCGTTTCAAAAGTTTTACAGAGAAACTAATGGCTCTCCAAAATGTTGTCCAACTTAGAATTTAAGTTTAATTTAGTATCTTTGTGAAACACCCCCCAGGTTACAGCGTTGGCTACACAGAATCCCAACATCATGAAAGCCAGCAAGCTACGAGCACCGTCCAAGCTCCCCACGCCGGGTCTCAAGCGCCCTCTGACTGCAGTCAACCAGGTAACTTTAAAACTTTTCTCTACTAGATTTTGCAATCCCCATAGATTTAGATTTGACTTGGGGTCCACCATTTTTCGAAATTTGAATACTGGCACCTTATTACTAAAAATTACGGTAGGACCACCCAAATTCTGGCATTTGTTGCCTGTTAATTGTTTTAAATTTTTTAGTTTCAGTTCAATATGGATCAAGAACTTTTTATTTAAAGTAACGCATTAGTGCAATTAAACAATTCCAATGGTATCCCCCCCCCCCCCAAAAAAAAAAGAAGTTTAATTTCCAGAAATATTGATTGGTATAAATTTGTTTGATCATGAACAGGCAGAGAACAAGCCTCCAAATGCAAACAAATCAACCATGAAAACAAATCTGTTGCAACTTGGACCATGCAGGGTGTTACAATAACAGCATGCTCATTTAAAGTTTTCATTTGAAAGTACATGTACAGTCCAACTTGTTTATATTAACGACCTAAGAGAAACAAAAAAGTGGCAACTGTAGACAGGTGACCTCCATAGATAGATTCGATGGCACTGTGTTTTTCCGCAGCCGCAGGGGATCTTTTCATGTGGCCACTATAGACAGCTGGCCACTAAGACAGGTTTGACTGTTAAAGGGATCTAGAAACATTGTCAAATTCCACAAATCTTACTTAGGCCAAATAAAAAAAAAACATGTTTAGCGTCCCCGCCCGCTTCCTTTTTGGAGGCCGCCTGCTTTTTCTTTTTTTTTCTTTTTTGTTGTTGTGAAAAATCCAAAAAAAATGTAAATTTCGTGATTTTTTTTTTGGGAAAAAATGATTTTGAAAAAGATCGTACTTTTAATATAGACTCATTCGTTATTTTGGATAAATGGGTCAGTCGGCCACTTTGAAAAGAAAAAAAAAGGGGCCTCCTTCCTTTTTTCAAAAGAGCAGGACGCTAAACATGTTTTTTTTTTATTTGGCCTTAGAACTCTAGTCGTTCATTCATACCTTGTATTCACATTTCTAATAGAAGCATGGGACAGGTTTATTTTTTTTCGAATTTCCCTTTCGTTGAAAAGATTAACGATTGAATTATTTTGATAAAGTGCAATTTTAAAAGGCCAATGATATTCGACATTGTTAATTTTGAGAAATATTTATGGGAATTTTTGTTTATCGTTTAAAACAGTCGGAGAATCTGCCTCCAAATGCGAAGAAGTTGCGCTTGGATGTGTCCCGCACTTCGGTAACTGCAGCTAAGAGGCCGACAGCGGGGAGAGTGGCCGGGAGACCCGTCGTCGCAGCCACCAGGCCTGGTGCAAGCAAACCGGCCGCGGCAAAACCCCCGGTTGGTGGACCAAGGGCAGGGTTGACGACAAGGCAGCCCGCAGCAAGAGCTGGTGAGAACCACTCGTACATAAACATTAACCATTTGCATCCTAATTTGTTTAATTGCAAATCCAGCAAAAAAGAGGCCCAGCAAATTTTGCATTTATAGAGTTCAAGCAATACAAACTTTGCAGTGTTTTTTTCTTGCAGGCGAGCATGAACAGTAGCCTATCCCCCAAAATATAAGTATTTGTGACCGGCTATGTGTCGGTAAAAATCAATATGTCGATTTTCATACCATTAGAAAGGCCTAATCACAAACTTCCATTTGATGCTTTCTTCCAACATATTGGTCAATAATTGGCAAAGATATGATTGTTTCAATTTTACAATCAGTCTTATACACACGTTATGTGAACTTAAATTGCCCATTTCTTCAAAACATGAATTACCGACAAGTGCAGGGTTTTGCTATAGCCGGTCACATCTGTTTTTATGTTTTCCCTGTGCAATACCCCTTATGCTAGTTGTTAACAACAACAACAAAATGAAGTGAAGTGAATCACCTATTTATTTTCCCAAAAGCAAAATCCAAAGTTTTCCAAATGTCAAGTAAATGTATGGGCAAGTTGACAAGCAAATACAAGTAAGCCTGTTATAAAAAAAATGTATTATGCACCCGGTACTCAAATTAATTAACATTTGTCCAATCTCTCAATTGAAGATAACTTTAACTTGCCCTCTCCAGATTTGTTCTTGTCCAGAAAGAGATTCAATGAATGCAAGTTCAGTTAATTGTAAGCCAGATCATGTGTTCTAAATGCGCAAATCTGATTTGTTGAAGCACACTTTTTTTTCTGTCTTACAATTAATGTTATTTTACAGTCGATGGTATCTCTTGCAACGGGGCCCAAGGCAAGTTATTTTGTAGAGCCCTGAAAATAATTGTACTTTTCATTTCCTATATTCCGAGCATGCATACCATATATTTGTATTATTTAGTACTACAGCTACAGGGGGGTGTTGCATAAAGAGTTGCGATTGATCAAGTCGAAAAATGCGCATATCTGATTGGCTCAAGTGCGCATGTTTTCTGACGTGCGATCAATCGCACCTCTTTATGCAACACCACCTTGTTTTGAGACTTTTCGATTAATTGCAACTCTTGAAATGCAACATACCCCTTGTTTTTTAATTTGCAAATTTTAATGACACAGTAGATTTCAGCAGCTTTCTTTTGAAATGAAGTATTATACTGTTGAGAAAAAGAAGGGCACTAGTTGAGTCACTTTTTGAACGTAGGAGATAATCATGTTTTTGGTTTATTTTTGCAAATTCTACTGGCACAGTTGATTTCAGCAGCTTCCTTAATTTTGAAATGAAGTATTATATCGTAAATTGAGAAAGAGAAGAGCACAATAAAGTCACTTTTTGAACAAAGAGATAACCATGTTTAGGATTTTGGAGCCTTGTAGTCTTTGTAGAAACCTTTAGAAAGTTTTTTTTACAAAATTACAAATGAGTGTTGTCTATAATATTGCGTAACATCTCAGCTCCGACCAACAAGATGGCATACATAATTAATTTGTAAAGCCCCAAAACGACTTAACGCCCTTCTCGCTCTTGACCAACGGTATCTGCACATGGCACATGCTCACACAAAAATGCTTTTATTCTCCAAACATTTATTAGCATCACCTACAAGACCTAGATCACTCATAACAGACGTAACCATACTGCTGTGTGGAGCAGATTGTAGCTGTGCAGCCATAGACAACAATGCATGGGTGGTGTTTGATTATTGACTGCCACTTTTTTCTCAGTGCTCCAAGAAAATTGTGTGTGTGTGTGGTGTGTTGCATACCCTGTATGTACAATGTATATTTATTCACAAAGCTTTTTTCATTTGCATGCGCTTCATTTATCAGCACCAGCCAAAAATGTATTTAAGGCCAAGTAGCAAACCAACTTTTGTACACAATTATTGGTTTGCAGAACTCAATTTAGCCCAAAATTGAATTTAACACCCTTTTCACTCTAATCCGACTTTTTCTGTGCATTCACGAAAAAAAAGCATTCATTCACAAAACTTATTTTTTATTTAATTTGCATGCGCTACATTTCACAGCACCAGTTACAAGGCCAAGTAGACCAACTGCTGGTAGCAGAGCACCAAGTGCTTCAACGAGACCTGGCAGTAAAACAACTGCAGTAAAACAAGCTGCGCCCCCCGCAGCGAGAAATTCAGGTATAAAACTAATCACGATTTCCTGTTTTCCTTCCCTCACTCTCACCCAATCATCCACACTTGCATTTATTTGGAAAGTTTAAAGGGATAGTTGAGTTTTGGTAAAGAGAGTGCAGTTTTGGTCAAACTGAATTTTAGTAACCAAAACCTGCATCATTACATTACAAACTAATAGTTATAACTCCAACATGCTCGAAAGGTATAAACAATTACAAATGACTAAGTAAAAAGCCTGTAATTATTTTTTTTTAAAGAGCTGTTAAAACTCAAGAGGGCGCTTTCTAAAAACTCATTGGTTTCTACCATTTTTAATACAAAATTGTGCATGTGATGTTTTGTTAAAGTAATGAATAAATAGAGAGATCATCAACAAATATTTAAAAACATTTGTTAACATTTTTTGTTAACAGCTGGTTCAAAATTATTGAATTATTTTGGGGCCCCACAATAATTACAAATGGTTATATTTATGGATAATTCAGCCGTCTCTGAACCGATTTTGATCAAATAAAGTTTATTCTGTCATTGAAATTGTATGCTCTTTCGAATTTCACATTCTGATTTTTATTATCTCACATTCATTATTTTGTGTAGCGCCCTCTATACCAAAAAAAATATCCCTTTAAAACAAAAAATAATATTATTTGAAATATATGCCTTACAATTATCTACGCTTGCATTTATTCAGAAAATATAAAGCAAATAAGAGGTAGAAACAATGCAATTCTTGTAGTTTTAATACAGTCGTGTGTTTCTGAATTAATTTGTTCTTCTCAAGAATCTGAAACCCCCATAGACTTTGTTTACAACCCATGCGATTACCATTGTAACCATTGTCCATTTCAGAACATACTGGCAATATTCTTCTGTAATGAGAACAAAAACAGCATCTTTATATTATTAATTTTTTTACTAAAATATGTTGGTTTTACAAATAGCCAATCCTAAATAAATACATAACTACAGCTAAAATTCTAAATTATATTATTACGGAGTATTGTGTAAAGTGCATTAGTCCAGTGACCATATGCAAGCAAATAGATATAATTATATGGTGTTGTGTAGGCATGCAAGGCATGATCATGCCTACAAGTAAATGTTTTGAATGTTTATAGATATTGTTATAATTGTAATGAAGTTCATTTTTCTTATTATTGCCTTCTTTTCCATTTGCCAGTGGATGACACATTTCTTTATAACATGTATATGTTTGAAGACCAATACAATTTATCTTATCTTATCTTATCTTATCTTATCTTATCTTATCTTACTAATTTTAAGGAGGAGCAGCCGCCAAACCGAAGCGGGCAGCATGGGATTTGAAAGGGAGGTTGGCCGATATGGAGGCAGTAATGGCAGCCAGATCAAATGCCAATCAGGTAATTCAATTTTTTGTTCAAACCATACATTGATTGATTCATTATGTTATGTACGAGGATTAGGTGCCCATTTCATGGCAAAAAGAGCACTGCCGGGGTGTGTTCACAAAGATCCCAAGTCGAAATTTAACTCGGTTAGACTTAGAAATTATATGGAAAGCCGTTTATGGTTCTTTATGGTGCTTTATCATGGTTCAATCGGGAAGTCTTGGGTTCAATTTCTGAAGAAGCCCAATTTTTGTGGCTCTATTTTTATTTGATTATAAGAGGGACTGATCACAAAGAACACTCTGAACAATGACTGCATCGAGTACTTGGATAGCCTCAACCAATGGCTCAAATCAAGAGAAAACTTAGTATGAAAGTTCATCTGTATCAGTATTTCATAAGAAGCAACATTTTAAAGTTTTGATCACAATACAAATATTTACCTCTTAAATTTGTGGTTGTCATCTACGCTGTAGATGACAACCAACAATTTTGTAGGTAAATATTTGTATTTTGATCAAAACTTTAAAATGTTGCTTCTCAAGGGAAACATGTTTCTAAAGCAGGGTAGGAAATATACGGGGCCTAATTTTCAAAATGCCCCCCTGAAATCAGTAGGTAGCCCCTAAAATTACCATAGAGTATTAATGTGAAAAATGATTGGATATCCATCAGATTGGAAAAGTAGCCCCCTAAAATAAAAAATGTATTTCTGCATTGTTCTAAAGAACCATTGCTATTGCATGCACTATTAAACAAGAATGTGCCATCGTTAACTCGGTACTCCATTTTGATACATTAATTCCTGACAGAGTTTAGAAGGACGCATCACCGAGAATAATGGCCGCATCGAGTACTTGGAGAGCCTCAACCAACGGCTCAAACCAAGAGAAAACTTGTTTCTAAAGAACCATTGCTAGTATGCACTATTGAACAAGATGTCCCATCGTTACTCCATTTTCATTCATTCATTCCTGACAGAGTTTAGAGGGACGGATCATGGAGAACAATGGCCGCATTGAGTACCTGGAGAGCCTCAACCAACAGCTTAAAGGAACGGTCGAGATCAAAGAAAATCTGTCGCACCAGGCGGAAGAGACGATACGTACCTTGGAGAGAAAGCTAAGGTTAGTTTTCTTTAAAAAAAAAAAGTTTGTCACAGCCTCAAATGTCTCATTTAGTTCTAGTTGAACAATAAGCCAGTGCTAGAAATTAAAATTTTTGCTTTGTGGCCCAGTCGGGCAAGTAAAAACAAGATTTGTCAACTTCTAGTGGCCCGAAACCTATATCTGCTGGCCCAAAACAATGATAAACATAACAAATTCTGTTACATTTGCTTGCCCGATCGGGCCAGTAGAATTTAGGATCAATGAAATTTGGTGGCCCGAAGCTAATTTTTAGTGGCCCCGGGCCAGCGGGCCTATGCTAATTTCGAGCACTGAATAAGCACATTGAATGGATAGCAATGGTATGGTTTCTTCCAGTAAACAAGAAAGTTACTAACCAATGCAAGTTTATGAATATGTTGTAAACTTGTATTGCAGCTTTAAAGCCTGCCCCAAAAGAACTGTTGTGTTAATCTATTTGCATCTGGCTAAAGAGTCCTAGCAAATTTGAGCAAACTTGCGACATCTTTACAGCTTAAAATCTAAATCACAAACTGTAAACCGGCCCAAAGAACGGTTGCGTTTAAAGGGGAAGGAAATTCTATACTTTTCACTTACTGGATGTGACGAGAGCAGAACTCCTGTCACTGCTAGTCACTTATTTCCTCTTGAATATTCCTGAGTATTTGAAGAAATGGCCGCCTCCTGTGGGCATTGAAAGTAGTAGTCCATAAAATATTGATTATTTTCGTAATCGGGAAAATTCAAGAGGAAATAAGTGACTAGCAATGACAGGAGTTATGCTCTCATCACATCCAGTAAATAAAAAGGCTAGGATTTCCTTCCATATTTCCTGTGGCTGAGATTAATTAGGCTAGAAATTATTTTTGGGCTAGTAAGTAGGCAGATTAATTTGAGTTGCCCAAAACTTATTCTGATGGCCCCAAACAAAAATAAAACTACAAAGTCTGTCCTATTTCGGAAGTAAAAGTATGCATTAATTATTAAATTTATAATTTCACCCAATTTTTTGCAGCCCGGGCCAAGTATAGTGCTAATTTTGTGTCCTGTTTATACTATTGTTTTTAGGGACGCAGACGATGAGTTCGCGACAACCGAGCGGCGGCTGCGAAGGGAAAAAGAAGACCTGGTGCTGACGGTCGGCAGTAACAAGCGACAGATCGAGACTCTAGAGGGCGACCTAACGGCGTCGCGCCAAGAGTGCACAGGGTTGAAGACATCCATCGCATCCATGACGGCGGCACATGCAGGCATGAATGCGGAGCTTTCGGCCACCAAGGTTTGTAGAATCTATGAATTTATTTATTTATAAATATATTTTCATAATTGTTTCTATAAACTTCTGAAAAGATCTCTCATAGAAAATAATGTTTAATGATTAGGTATGAATACCCTGTATACAAAAGTAAACAAAACAAACTTCTTCTAAAAACGCTTCTAATCCAAGATAAATTTTCTTTAAGTCAATCACTTTTTACCAGTTTCGATATAAGTCTTCAGAAAAGTAGAAACGTATTTATATCTATATAATATAGCAGGGCTGGAAGTAAGCACGACCTTGCTTGCCAGGGGGCCACTAAAAATTCACTTCCTGCACCAAATGTCATCAATGCCAAATTTGACTTGCTTTTTACTTGCCGGAATGGGCAACCAAATCAGATTTGGGCCACTTGTTTCGGTTTATTGTCTTCAGCCGATTTTTCTTTAAATGGAGAAGGCTTCTGTCTTCCACTCTATAAGCCTTGAAGCCGCTATACGGTGTGAGTCAAATAAAAACAAACCAGATTTTGATAGCTTGACCTTGACAGATGCAACCATTTACAAAACAAGAACACTGCAAACTTGGACACGAGTAGTTTTTGCATGACTTAGGATAATTACGCCGCGTTCGGTGAAGTGATCAGAGTGTATGATATATCATCTTAAACGCAATTTCCCACGCTTTAACATGATACCAATTTCAACATATATATGTTTTGAATTGTGAATTTATAAGTTATTAAGGTCCATTAAAAAAAAATTTTTACTCACACTGTATATGAAGCTATAATGGGATAATAATAATGATAATATCAAGCATTTATAAAGTGCCATCAATCTAGGTAACCTATTCCGAGGCGCATGGTTATTATTATTACTACGCAGGCTGCATCATGTTCTAATTGCATCAGCAATAAATTGTTCTTAAATTTATTTATGTCCATTTTTTCTCCGTAGCTACATCTGGAACAATCAACAGAGTCGGGCAGACAGAAGGACGAGAAGATTTCTGTGCTGGAGTCGCACGTCGCTCAGCTGCTTGCCACCATCGACCAGAAGGAGGCCGAGATCCGGGAACACGAGACGGTCCGGAGAAAGCTCCATAACACAGTCCAAGAGTTGAAGGTAAACTATACACAAGCCTCCACACTAACTTTTTTGTCTGTACTGGCCCATTCGGGCAAGTAAAATCATACATTTTCACATTTTACTTGCCCCAATCTAACATTTACCTGCCCTCTTACTTCTAGATGAGATTAACACATATGAAATTTCATTGTCATCTTGCAGTTGAACAAATATTTAGTTGCCTGATTGGGCAAGCAAACTAGACAATTCATAAAGAATTAAATTATTCTCCCTAGTTGAGCAAAAATTTAGTTGCCCATTTATGAAATTTTACTGGACCGACATCAATTTTTACTTGCCCCGGGCAACAGGGCGAGTGCTAGTGTTGAGCCCTGACTAAGCACTAATTTAGGTCTACCAAAGAAACACCCTACCCTTACATCTGTTTAATATTTTTTGCAGGGAAACATCCACGTTTTCTGCCGGGTACGAGATTGTGAAGGGGGATGATATCCAGCCAGGCCTGTATCCAGGACATCCATTCTCTGATAAGGAACAAAACTCCGTGGTATTCGGAAGAACTAATTATTTAACTCTCTATTACACAATAGGGAAGCATTAATCGATTGCCAAAGTCAGCTTAGCAAAAGACCATCACTAGTTGTTACATCTATTTAATATTTTTTTGCAGGGTAACATCCGCGTCTTCTGTCGGGTTCGGCCGCTGATCGGAGACGAACTTGTAACTGGGGATGATATTCAGCACATTCAGTTTCCAGACGTGGAACACAAATCAATTGTCCTGGACAGACTGAGCGATGTCAGCCTTAATGAGGTGAGTTGCAGGGGAAAATTGAAATGTATTTTGGGGGCACTCACAAGTATTAAATTATAAAGATCTCTCTTTAATTAAAAAAAGAGTATGATACTCAATGATCCCTAATCAATTTATTATTTGCTTGATGAATATTTCTCACCACTAAAGTATGCGTACTATTACAAAATATTAAGATATTAATGCGGGTGTGGTGTTGCAAGATTGGTAGAGTGGCGAGTGCGTGCTTTCATATCGTTAAGATCTCAAGTCCTTCAGCATGACAGTTAATTAACTATTTCTGCTCTCTACCCACATGTATAAATGGGGACCCGTGTAGGAGGGGAAAGCCTTTATGTATATGATCTTCTCAATGCTGATGATCCACTTGGAAGGAATTCTCCCCAGGGAGTGGAGATGGTGCACACAATGTGTGCCTGTTGGTAATTTATACTGTGGTCGGGGTAATAATAGTGTAAAACACTTAGAGAGAATGCTGAGTCATATCGGACACTAGATAAATCAAACCTATTCTAATTATGAAAATGTTTCTGTCTTTCTCTGAAGAGTTCGATGAGCTCACGAGGTGGTCGCAATGCTGCTACACACTACGAGTTTGACTTTGACCGCGTCTTCGAACCCGCATCATCGCAAGCTGACGTCTTTGAAGAAATCTCACAGCTAGTCCAGGTAAAAGGTGTTCTTTTTCAGTTGGTAATGATTGCACCGCAATGTTACCTAGTAAAATAATGCACAATTAATTTAGATAATAAACAAAAGTTGGATTCAGGGATACCAGTTTTCAGGGAATAGTCTGAATTCAGTCTCATAAATGTTTTCTGCAAAATTGGTTATTGTGAATCAGTTTTCAGGCACTTAAAGGGATCTAGTAACTCTGTTGACATGTGCAAAAAGTGATGAGTGGTTGATACAATGTATATTGTTATCTGATATGTCCACTGGGTGTTGTGTGAAAGTTTCAAGTTAAATGGACGTTATATGGCTGAGTAAAGAGTAAAAAATGATGTTCACTATCTCATTGCATTCACTTTGTACCCGGTTTTCGCGGTCCAGTGGATACTTTAACATATGAACACTTCAATCGTAAATATCTTTTTATCTAGTTCTATTCCCTTCTTTATTTATTAACAGAATATTTCTGTTCAGTATTCTTATATTTGAATTCATTATGTTTTTTGGACAGAGTCCCATGGTGAAATTTCCATTGGCTATATTACCAATTGAAATCAATTGGTACCAATTGAAAATTACCCATTGAAAATTACCCTTTGAAATCAATTGGTAATCAAGAGTATATGGAAAATGAAACAAATACCCATTGAAACCAATGCCAATGGGTACCCATTGAATTCAGTTTCAATTGGTACCAATTAGAATTCCAATGGGTACCCATTGGTTTCAATGGGTACCCATTAGAATTTCAACTGGAATTTCGTCCTGGGGTGCACTGGATGATTACAACATTTGTATCATTTGTGGAAGCCCATTTTTCTGTGCTCTTTTCCATTTATTTAAAATGTTTCTGGTCAATTGTTTTATGGTTGATTTTTTTTCTTTTCGACAGTGTTTTTTTTTCGTTTTCAGGCTGTTGTAAATCGTGTACATATGAATCTCCCTAATCAATGAAAGTTTTGTGTATTAAAACAGGAGCTCTTTGGTTTTCCTTTGTATTACCTTCAAAAAAACTTACATTTTATCTCTATCATTATTTTTTCTTGACAGAGTGCCCTGGACGGCTACAATGTGTGCATCTTTGCATATGGCCAGACCGGCAGTGGAAAGACGTATACCATGGAGGGACCCGAGTCCATTGATGACGTCAGTGTGGGGATGATTCCCAGAGCTGTTGAGCAGATCTTTGTCAGCGCTAGCGCTCTGGAGGAAAAGGGATGGAAGGTAATAAAATATTTTTGTTTGTAGTTATCATCTCTGGCATCATTATTGTTATCATCATCATAAACATTATCTTCATCATCATTCTCGTATGGAAAGACGTATACCATGGAGGGACCCGAGGACATCAGTGTCGGGATGATTCCCCGAGCTGTCGAGCAGATCTTTGTCAGCGCTAGCGCTCTGGAGGCCAAGGGATGGAAGGTAATGAATTAATCTTGTCTTACTGGTTGGTAGTTATCATCTTTGGCATCATTATTGTTATTGTCTTAAACATCGTCATCATCATTGTCACCATCATCATCACGTCATCATCATCATCATCAGCCCTGTGTATGGTAAGTCCTATACCATGGAGGGACCCGAGTCCCTGTGTTAGCGCTAGCGCTCCGGAGGCGAAAGGATGGAAGGTAATGAATTAATTTTACTCGTCTTACTGGTTTGTAGTTATCATCTTTGGCATTATGTGCATCATCATCATCATAAACATCATCATCTACACCATCATCATCATCATCATCATCATCTACACCATTATCGCCATCTACACCATCATCATCATCATCATCATAAACATCATCTACACCATCATCACCATCTACACCATCATCATCATCATCATCATAAACATCATCATCTACGCCATCATCACCATCTACACCATTATCGCCATCTACACCACCATCATCATCATCATTATCTACGCCATCATCACCATCTACACCATCATCATCATCATCATAAACATCATCTACACCATTATCGCCATCTACACCATCATCATCATCATCACCATCTACACCATCATCATCATCATTCTTCTATTTCTCCTCTTCTCTCTGCGTCAACATAATTTCCTTTATCATACTCATCATCTCTGTAATGTATGGTAAGACAATCATGTCATTTAGGGAACCAAGTTCCCCTAAATACGAGTTTAATTTAGCAGTTTTTTTTTTTGTCTGACAATGTGGCCAAAATAGAGAAAGAGACTATTTATTACCCCCCTGCCTACATGAACCTGTTGGGCTATGTACAAAGTACAAATTTCAAAATCTTAAAGGGAACAACATTTCTTCATAACTATTCTTTTTCTTCTTCTTACAGTACACATTACAGGCCAGCTTCCTGGAAATCTATAACGAGACTATCCGCGACCTCTTGGGAGCGGGGAACTCCAAGCTCAAGCACGAGGTCCGCAAACTCGATGCCAAATCCAACGATGTGGAGGTGACCAACATCAACATCATGGACGTCGCATCGGAGAAAGAGGTGTGTTCCTGTTCAAAGCTTGTCATACTCGATGATTCTGTGGTTTCTTATTGATTAGGGGTTTTTTTGTTTTTGTTATTTTGTTTGATCTGATTTGATTAATTTCCACAATTCATTTAAAAAACAAAAAACAAAAAAAAGTTTAATTTCATAATTTGTTGTTGTCGGTCAGAACTTGTCCTATTACAGTAGAGCTCGACACAAACCCAGATCCAGGCTGTTGCGACAACCAGTTAAACAAGCGTTGCCATAAAGTTCGAGAAGTGTCAAGATTATTCCTACGTGAAAATAGAAATTGAAATAGTGGGAAAATTCACAAAATGTCCACATTTACTGTAGGTTATTCCTTTTCTTGCAGAATAGATTGTACCATATCAAAATTTATGAATCAAATTCTGGATTGAACTTACTTGAACCACCCTCCATTTTGGCGGGTTGCCAGAAGAAGCCGATGGACATTGGCGAAACGTCGCACTTACACAAGTAAGTTCAATCCAGAATTTGATTCAATTTTGATATCTACTTCGACTGGATGAGTGAGAATATACATCAAGTTAGATTGTACCATAATTAATACATTCTTGCTTTGATCCATAATCTGCAGCTTGCGAATGCGTTGCAGAACCAGGCCATCTTAGCGACACAGAGTGACGAGAAACCGTCTCAGATTCACAGTTTTCAGACTTAATGCAAAACAAAATTTGATATAATGGGAAGATTTCCATGTTTACATGTAAGTAGTAAATTCCATTATGTATATTTTATGATTTGAATTAATTATAATTTCAATGTCTGAAGAATCATTCCGCTTCATATCTTCTTTACTACCAGGTTCATAAACTGCTGTCAAAGGCGTCGCAGAATCGGGCGGTCGCAGCGACAAACTGCAACGAGAGATCGTCAAGAAGTCACAGCGTTTTCAGACTGAAACTGACAGGAACCAACTCGGTCACGGGAGAAAACTGCCAAGGTTAGTTTTCTGACAAATTTGCGAGTCATTTGCTTGGTTTTTAATCCTTGTGAAATTAAAGACAAACCTGTCTTAGTGGCCACCTGTCTATAGCAGCCAACCTGCATATAGTGGCCATCAATACAGATCCCCTACAGGGAATAACAGTGTTATGGAACCTGTCTACAGTGGCCACTATTCTGGTTTCCCTTGGTTGGTCAATATACACAGGTTGGACTGTACATTTATTGAGGAATTCTAAATGAGAACAATACAAATACAAGTGCAGCGAACGCCAGTCTACGTCGGGGTCGACGGGAGATCGGCTCCGGGAAACTCGGAACATCAACAAGAGTTTGAGCAATCTGGGCAAAGTGATCCTGGCGTTGGCGAACAAGGAGTCGCACATCCCGTACAGGAACAGCAATCTGATACTAGTCCTATATGGCAATCAATAAATGAGCAAATTTAGCTCATTCTTTTATTTATTAACAACAAAATGTTTCAAACACTTATCTTTGCAGGAACTCTAAACCTGGTCGACTTGGCGGGCAGCGAACGCCTGTCTGCATCGGGGTCAACGGGCGATCGGCTCCGGGAAACTCAGAACATCAACAAGAGTTTGAGCAACCTCGGCAAAGTGATCATGGCATTGGCGAACAAGGAGTCACACATTCCTTACAGGAACAGCAAGCTGACCCAAGTCCTGCAGAACTCGCTCGGTGGCAACTCAAAGACGCTGATGTTTGTGAACATCTCGCCCAAGGAGGAGAACTTTCCAGAGTCGCTATGCTCGTTGCGATTTGCCACACAGGTTAGTTTTGTTTTTTATCTCTTCTTAAAGTTTAAAGTTTAACGGGGACCACCACAGGGTTATATGTTTAGGTGCAGTTGTTTGATGTGAAATAGATGTCCAACACTTTGCAAAGGGTTGTGTTATTCATACACAATGCAATTAATCACTGAAACTCATGGAACCAACAGGGCCAATGGACAACAAAGAACAACACAGGGTTATATAATGTATGTTGGTATCGTTGTTTGATGTTAAATAGATGTCCCAACACTTTGCAAAGGGTTGTGTTATTCATACACACTGCAATTAATCACCAAATCTCATGGAACCAACTGGGCCAAATGGTTCTGTAAGCGTCAAACATTTGCGAGTGCGCTGAATGGAATTTCTTTTTATTAACTGAAATAGTTGCCCCCAAAACTGTATGAGATCCAGGTTTTTTGTATTTCCTGAATATCTTAATCTACCTACTGTGAAATTTTGAGAGGGTTTGCTGAGTCCAACTATGACAAATTATATAGCATTTTAAAGGTCATGACTTCTACTTTTTAATGTCATGTGAAAATCAGCACAATCATTATTCCTGACTTAGTGGCTGTTTTGTGGTGTAAGGTCACGTATGGAATGCACAATACATATTCATATTTTCGTAAATTTTCGTACATTTTTAGCAATCATAATGATTTTAATGTTATCTTAAAATATAAAATTTGCATTAGGAAATATAAATTGATACATGATGCCTATTGACTTTTGTAATCACTTAATTGATTAATTGATATATAAAACAACAATATAATTTACTGTCTTTCGTTAGTATTCATGCCTAATTTGTGATACTATTCAGGTATATTATGATTTATTTCTCTAATTATTGTTTATAATATATTAAGGTTTCTTTATACCTCATGAGTTCATTAATGTTATTTCCATGTTTGTAAATATTGTTGCAAATGACACTGCAATTCAGCTTGTAGCTGTGAATGTGACATTTTGTTGAATAAATACCATTATTATTATTATTATTATATGTGAACTCATTCGTCCCCTATTTTCTCTATTTTTGTCATCTACAGGTCAACCAGTGCAACATTGGAACTGCGCAGAAGAAAGTCAAGTAAACTACTCCTCGTCATATTTTGCCAAATCATCGTCAATCATGATTCCGAGTGGGAGAAGCACTATTTTCAATGAACGTGTGATAAATTAATGATGAATTCCTGATAGAATGTTTCTTAACATACAATACACTAATCTCCACTTATTGGGGTAACTTATTAAAGAAACGGAATTTGACCAATTAGTTCTTATGCTCCACAAGGTATTTGTCACCCCTTTAATCCTACATGTATATAGCCCGGGCTATTTTGAAACTGCATAGCCGGGGGGGGGGGGGGCTAATTTGGCCCCCCACCCCCCGCCCGATTTTGACCAAACTTGGCGTGTCTGTGTCCCATCATGTATTTTACAAGAATGCATAGTCAAATTTATATATCTATTGTTATTCTTAATTTTTGTCTAATTAATGATGCAAATATGCAAACAAATTTAAGGAATTCTCATTTTTTCCATTTTCCCCCGCATTTATGGAGAAAATGCAATCAAATTTGGCGTGTTTGTAGCTTGTAATATAATCTAAAAGCTAGCTTAGTCAAATTAATGGCATGTTTTGAAATTCCATATCTATAATTGTAATTAATTATGCAAATATGCTAATTTTTCTTGAAATTCTGAATACATTTCTTTGTTTTTAATTTCTTATGTATTTCTTTGTTTTTTTAATCTTTTGTTTTCATTGTTTTATTATCAAGAATAGTTGATGATGGCCAAAAGGGATATTATCTGAGGAAAAACAGAAAAAAAAACATTAATTTGACAACACTTCTTGTAAAACCCATACAGTGTACACACAAGATCATTGGAAACCGCCAATTTTTGTGACTTGTAGGTCACGAATATGTGCTATATCTCTACAACCGTACCCCCGATTTTCGCAAATAATGTAGGGTCTAAAATGTGCACGAGCTGTGAAAGAAAAAAGTCATGAAATTTCAGCGCAAGATTTGTTTGCGTTAAAAATTATCGTGAAAATGTTGAGGGGGGTGGGGCTAATTTAGCCCTCCTTCCCCCCCCCCCCCCCCCCCCCCCTCCTCCTCTGGGCTATTGAGGGTTAATTTAATAATTGTTAGGTGAATTTTTAGATGTACATATACAGTTGGAGCAAATCATGGAATACAAGACATTGCCAGTTGCAGTGAGTTGTTTGTTAGGTGCAGAATTTTTGTTTTGTTTAACCTTGGAACCAGTAGATATAGATTATATAAAATAATAATAATATTAAATCCAGTTATCAACAGGTCGGTGCTCTTTACAACCTTTCCAATCGAAACTACAATGAAAATATGTATATGCAAACCTCCACACTAACTTCAATCCTATACCAAAATCATTGTAAGATATGTCCGAATGATGTGTGAAAGTTTCATTGAAAAAGAACACTGCTTTCCTGGTTAAAAAAGCGAAAATATGCGTCGGCTTTTACAACGGACGTTTATGACCGTTCATTATTGCTTTTGAGCTGAATGATAGATATCGTCATACTAAAGGGGCAATTCAAAAAATCTAACGCTATTATATTCTTCTCTTACCATAAGCTAAACAACATGGTAGAAGAGAAACTAGGAAGCTCCAAGTAATTTTCGTATTGGTATTCTAGGATTAAATAATTTGTTCTTTGAAATATGTATATTTAATATTTGAGGTATACTGGTATTTGTATATATGACAATATTTTTGAACTTTTCGACTTTGTATCTCACATAATCACCATCTTTAGGTAGTACACATGTTTACAAACTGTGAATGTAATGTATACTGAATATTATTAGGGAAAGGTGTATTTCTAAAAGTTTACTGAATATTATTAGGGAAGGGTATTTTAAAAATTTCTTAAACTTGTTAACTCTTTGTGCGCTGTGCAGTAGATCCCCATGTGGCCAGATTATTTTAGGCGCTAGTTCAAACGTGTACCCATACTCTGGCATCGCACCCTAGGCGGCTAGCTACCTGTGACTCGCGCTTGGTCATTACGGTCGCTAGCATCACGCGCGCGCATCATATATTGTGTGCGCATGCACACAATACCCACTTTGTCTGTGACTAAAGTCGAATGAAGCGCGCCGCTGTTTGTGACTATAGTCGCATACAGCGCACAAAGTGTTAACTTTAACAAATCTATGTATATTACTCACACAAAATTACAGTGTATACACATGCCACCTCCTTGTAAATATTTGTAAATGTGTACATTGATGATGATTATTATCATTCTTATACCACAAATGGGCTTATACTACATGTACAGATATTGTAAATACGTAGGCTTAGGTAATATTGGGTTTATAAACGGCACTTGGTTTTGCTCATGGGCATTTCCATTTTCTTTTCTATTAATTTGTATAAACATGTACATGTGTAAATCAAGTCAAAATATGTAAATTGAAACTTGTACTCAATATGTTATAAAAATTAAATACATGTATGTCCCACTTACATGTATCAAATATATAAAGAAAACTGAAGTTTCACAATGTTGCAGATGTAATTTAGTGGGCATGTTTATAAGATTTCATCTGGTAGATTGAATTTCACTTTTTAGGAAACTTTTTAGATTGTGTTAAAATGTACAAACAGGCTTTTTTTTTAATTATTATTAAATTATGTGGATATATAAATAACAGGGTACAACAGACATTTTGTAGAACCAGTTTGATGCTCCGTTTGCACTTTTCTTATAATTGTGAATAGGAATATGCACAGAATACAACAGACGTAATAATATAGAACAATTTGATACTTACTTTCATACAGTGGAACCTCATTATAACAAGGTCCTTGGGACCAAGAAAATTACCTTGTTATATCGGGTATCTTGGTATATCAGGGTAAAAAACAAAATAATATACATGTACCGTGGGTGCTAGAGAACCCGGACAGTCACACACAACACAGATTAGCACAGTGCGTCATTGACTTTGTACACGCACCGTGCGCGGTGTCCGGGTTCTCCTGCACTGCGATAAATTGAACCTTCGTGCATGAAATCGCGCCGTGCGGAAACCCGCTTTGCCGTTGAGCGATAATTTTTTATCAGCGAAGGCACCGCGATATTACGGTCCAATTGGTGTAAGTTTCTACCGAAATGAACTACTGAGCGTAGATTTACAAAAGCGAGAATAAAGATTATAACAATTTTAATCTCAAATTATCGTGAATAAAATTAAAAAAATAACAAATTTCGGAGTTTAAAGACTGACTTTCAAGCGATTTTCTGGATAACCAGGAGGACTACAGAACAGCAATATACATGTATTTTATGAGCAATATGCAGATAAATCGTTTGATATAAGTTTCGAGTCGCATGTTCAGTGCATTCTCGGCAAATCTAATTTCAAAGGTAGCCCAGTCCATTTTTTGGCCGGGTTCTCCCCCCGTCCGGGTTCTCTAGCCACTACGGTATACGGTCTGGGACCAATTTAACCTTGTTATAAAGGCAAGCCTCCACACTAAATTTTCTTTCTACTCGCCCGTTCAGGCAAGCAATATGAGGGATGTTCCAATTTTACTTGCCAGACCAGAAAATGTAATTGCTCATAAAAACAATGTGAACAAAAAAGACAAATTATTTCTGCTAGGTACATGTAGCTCAATCTGCTTGGCAAATGTCTTGTTTCTAGAAAAATGTACATGCAAGGAAAAACATTTCTCTCATAGTTGAACAGAAATGTTACTTTCCCTTACCCTAACCAGATTAGAACATTTATGAAATTGTAATTGCCTGACATCAATGTTGACTTGCCCCGGGCAAAAGGGCAAGCGCTAGAACTCTGAAGGTTTTTTTGTTATATCGGAACTAACGAGGTTCCATTGTATAATTATATAGAAAATACACACTGAAATTAACTTGCATCCTCTCAACTTTTAGTACTGGGAGTTAAACATTACATTTACTCAGCTTTTGAGTTCACTAAAAATGGGAATGGTCATTCTGCATTTTCATGATCATAGCATTGATCAATTCTGCTTGTTAAAAGGGGGTAGAGTGCCATTTCAGAATACACAAATACAGTACCATACATTTTGAACATTTTATGAATAAATTGTAAATACAAATGTAATGATTAAGTTGTACAGTTGTGTTACTTTTTTTATGAAGTAAATGGCTTGCAAAATGAAGATATTTGTGTTTGTCTGTTTGTGTGTGTGTGGGCATGGAAACGCCTCCAATCAGGGACATAATTGGACACCCTACATTCTTGGACCGTCCTCATTTGCCCGCCTACTGCAAAAGAATGCTAATTCAATTACCATATTTTGTATTAGCGTGCATCAAAAATTCTGAAGAAATAATATGCACCCCTGTACGTCCACGGTTATGCTGTTGAATTTCAAACATACAGTATGTGTCCTCGTTTGGGCAGTGAAATATCACAATCGGGACCACGTTTGCAAAGCACTTTTTAATGCCACATGAAAATCAACAGTCATTTTTCTTGACTTACTGGTCGTTTTGTGGTGTAAGGTCACAAGAATACAAAGAGAACAAAGGCAAAATGAACATCGCATCTACGTTGAATAATTCTTTATTCTTATATACATACACATCTTCTGCTGTACAACTTACTCCAAATTACAATCATGACAAATTTCATAATTTGTTTAAATCAAGTTAACATAAATTTCACCCGAGAGACTTACCATATAATTTGAAAAAAAAACAACCATAAATTCTTAAATTTACCAACCATTTTGCCCAAACTAATAACAAATACATAATCTATATTTGTATATTTGTTTATTCTCTACAATTTACACTGTCTGTTTACATGAATGTAAATGTCAAACAAGCTTTTAAAAGACAAAATGCAGAGTCACGAGGTATGACAAGAAAAAACACACGAACACAAACACACGAACACACACACGCATACATACAGTCATGCAGAGCTGCCAAGTCTCCCTGATTTCGCAGGAGACTCCCTGAAAATAGACCAAGATTACGTGCTGCATTGGATTTCATCCCATATCAGCCAATCTTCCTCATTATTGAAAGATTATTTGTAATTAGCTTGTATGCATTTGATAGATACATGTACAATTGTATCTCCCTGATTTTCTGATGAAATTTCACTAAATCTTCCCGATTGTTGAATTTCAATGTTGGTATAGCTCTGGTCATGTCATACACATTACAAACCTACAACCACATACAATCATGCACTCACACACATACACACACGCACACACACATACAACATACAATATGTTATACTACTAAAATGACAAACATACTGTAGTAACCACATTTTAAAACAGAAATCTCCATAAATGATGTACCATTTGTTTACAGACTTTCCATACGAAACTCTGAAACTTTTTTTTTCGTTTGGAAACGTGAATAGAATACAATGTACATAATAAAAAATCTCTTTGATGCTTTAATTAACACCTGTACTACATTTTTTTTAGTGAAATAAAATTGTGTTAGATGATTTATTCTGTCAAATCCAATATCTTAAAAATAATTATTTCTGTTAAATCAACAAAATGACCACATATGAAACAAACAATAATCTATTATCTCTAAAATAATTTTCAAAATATTTTTTTTCTGTAAACAAAAATTACCACACATGAAACTAACACCAAAATATATGTTATTTTAATCTACTGTACTTACAATATGCTCAACATTATTTCAATCATGTATGAGCACTTTTAGTACTTGACTTGAGACTCAGACTCGAGCAATTTCAGTGTTTTCACAAGAGGGGAGGGGTTGGGTGGGGAGGGGAGGGGTTGGGTGGGGAGGGGGGAATTTGGACCAGCAAAGATACTGTCACGTCCACTCTTTATTATTTTTTTTTGCACTTTCATTGCAATTCGTTGCGATCTTGCATATTCTATATATTCTTAATAAGAACAAATATAAAAAATACAATTTTCCTATTTTTAACAGAAAAAAATAAAATCCTGTTTTAAACAGGTGCATATTTATGGCATTTTTGTTCAAATACTTTTGTTTTCAATTCAAATTCAAATATGCATGTATGAGAACACATTCTAAGACTATGTCATTTTAGTTAAAGTTCTAAGTTCTCAATGATAACGCACAATTTTTAGCCAATAAAATTAAGTTTGACAATATATTTTCTTTCTTTTTAACTCTATAATAACAAACAAAATAATCAGAAAGTACAGCTCATATATATATATTATACAGACAGTAGAAACGGGACGTTTTTGAATTAATGATGTCATAACAAAAATACCCTGTTTTATTATCAGAAGACAGTCATCGAACACGAATCAACAGTAATACACAATATTCAACCGTGGCTCTAGCCCCTACCGTAGAATATAAGTGTGTTGCAAGCCAGCGACTAGCTTGCGACTAGCTAGCAGCAAGCTTAACCCGTTCACTACGAGATTCTGAAATCTCCATAGACTTTGTACACAACCCACCCGGTTCCCGTAGTCAATGGGTTAATAAGCGATCTCTGCCCGAATTAAGCTTGCGAAAATTTATCCGCACGCTTGAAATTTGCTGCACGCTCACAATTTCATCAGAGATCGCATATCAAGCTGGCGGCTAGCTAGCCACTAGCTAGCCGCCAGCTACATGTAGCCACAAGCTAGTTGCTGGCTTGCGGCACGCTTAAGAGTGGCAGTATTCATTTTCCAATGATAATTGAGAGCATTACTTAGTCTTAATATCTAATTACCAGATAATCATTACACTTCAAACTCATTCATATTTTTTTTTTTTATATGCAAGGTACGAAACTTAATTATTCATTGCAAGAAAAAATTATACATGTACATCGGTATTTATACCATATTTCAAGTACACGTATCTTGTTTATATTTATATGTATATATGATAGATGTTATTATAGTTTTTATCAAAATATATTTTATGAAAACATGATGATTATACAGATAGTGATGATTAACATTAAAGAATACATACATATTTCATAGATAGTTACAGATTTTTTATAGATACAGTAGTTAACTGGCAGAGGATGGAACATCGCAGAATGTTCCTCTCTGAGTGATTTGACATTCTATAGAGTACAGAAGCCATGACGTTATAAAAACACTTCATTTTCAGAAAGATCGTAACAAATAATGTCCAAATACTGAAAATAAAAGGTATAGGTTACGTATTGGCTGAGATATGCCCATCCGAATGAATTTTACTTCAATGGGCAATCAGTGTTATAGTGCACTGGTTCATAAATTTATGAACCAGTGCACTATAACACTGATTGCCTGTTGACAAAAAAATCATTCGGATGGGCATATCTCAGCCAATACGAAACCTATTCCTATGATTTTCGGTATTTGGACATTATTTGTTATGCTCTTTCTGAAAATGAAATGACATCATTTATGACATCACACTTCACCACTCTATTGAGGGAAGATTATACAAGTACCAAGATGTAGTCGAGAGACTTGTCTTCCCAAAATATCATTTCAAATCCCGAGGGAACATTCCGCAATGTTCCAGACGACAAAGTTAAAGTATCCCTTTCTAGGACTTTAAAGGGGCAGGAAATCCCGGCCTTATTATTATGACTTACTGGATGTGATGAGAGCATATGTCTTGTTATTGCTAGTCACATATTTCCTCTTGATTATTCCCGGTTACAAAAATAATCAACATTTTATGGACCACCGTCGTCTGCTTTCACTGCACACAAGAGGCGGCCATTTCTTTCTAACTTCTCGCGTTGAAATGAGGTGGCAGGCGGGGACAATAGGGAGAGCACAATAGCGTATCGTAACCCACTATTGTGTTCTACGCCTGCCACCTCATTTCAACGTGAGAAGTTAAAGAAATGGCATCCTTGTGTGCATTGAAAGCAGATGACTGTGGTTCATAAAATGTTGATTATTTTTGTAACCAGGAATATTCAAGACGAAATAAGTGACTAGCAATGACAGGAGTTATGCTAGTTCTCATCACATCCAGAAAGTCAAAAGGCTGGGATTTCCCGTCCCTTTAAAAACAGTACAAAATCACTCACTTTAATTAATAAAAAAAATACAATAAAAAGCAGCCTGATTTTTCTTGATAAACAGATAACTAAATGTATGTTCTCACAACTTTCTTTTTTTGTCTTCTTTTTTTTTACATGAACACGGACGCTACAAGGCACAATGACATAGAGGTACATACCCTGATAAAATGGTTTGAGTGTAGAGTGAACACGAATGGTGCAAAAATTACACCAATTAAAGAGGTTCTCTTAGCAGTGGTACGTCTGCAATGTTTATCATGGTCATACTAAGTGGTATGACCATTAACATGGGCAGTATACACACAAATTCCTGGTCATACAGGGTACATAGACAATGCATGCGCTAGCACGTCAAAAGTACCCGCTAGCCATGATATGTCTACGCATTGCCTAGGACACGCAACAGTACAGTAACATGTGTATGAGTGAGTATAGTGGTACTGTACATTCTGAGTAATTCTATGGCTAGAATTCACAGAGTAGGTTTATGAAAACCTTTAACAATGGTTTAAAACTATTGAGTGCCATTTGTTAACTGATGGAGAAAGAATGTACACAGCTGTTTCATGTTTGAACTATGTTGAGCATAAATGTACAGACAATATAGTTTTAAACCATGGTTAAACAGAGATACATATGATGTAGGCCACGGGCGTAGCGAGTTACGTAATACCTATTCAACTGGGGGGGGATCGATGAATAGATCATCCCCCCCACTTGAATGGGTATCAATGTCATGTCTACGCCCGTGATGTAGGCGCCACCTAATGTGCAAAATTGGCATGGGAAGGACTTTTAATCAACTCTCTTCGTTTTACATAAACCTCCTTAGTTTGTGAATTCATGCCTTTCAGTTTTGCTATATGTTTGCTGAGATGAATATTTCATGGGAACGTCCCCCATTCAAGGGTCTTTGTGGCTCGATGGTTGAGCCTGTGAAACCTGTGAAATGACCTCGCTATATCAGGTACCTCTTTATAGTGACAGAGCTCGTAAAGAGGTTCCACTACATACTACTTGTAAGACATTCATTATTTTATGAGAAATAAACAAAGATTTTCACAAAAATTCAGATCAAAAGAAAATAATTGTAGTAGAGAATGATACATGAGACTGCATAGCTTATATAGGACTTCCCACAAAGTATTCCAAATTGTTTACAGAAAAGTGATTATATTATTTTAGATACAGGTACATCTAATGGCAGTTTGTACAATAATAGAATGAAATTACTGGCTTCATCAATTAATTTGGCTTCGCTTACTGGCTTGACTAGTTGGCTCAAACAGGATGTTATAAAAACAAAAACACACAAATGATGATTGTTTAATACATTTTCTGGTTAACTTTATCTATTATTAAAAATGATCCTCAAATTTAAAACAAAATGCATGACAATAAAACTGTTAAACTAATGTTCATCATCCAAAAAGTAGCAATTTCATGAGGAGTTCAATCTATTTCAGTGTCATAAAAGGATAACGAGGGGAGACAAACTAATGAGTTGCCAATTTGATATAATAAAAGCAAAACATTGATTAGGTTTCATTTAGAAAAAAAATCCGGTCCAGTTCTGACCAAGTTTTACAATAATTTTACAAAAGAACATAAACATGGTAGGTGTGTTTATTTACCTCCCACTCAAAATAAAAAATATATATTTCCTAATCGATTTCCCATACAGTACATCATTAAAAGAAAAAAAACCCGGGGGGGGGGGGGGGGGGGGGGTACTCAGATTATAGTCGGACGGGAGTGTGCGGCTGAGACCTCCGAACCCATACCCACATCTAAGGGTCCTTTTGCTGTAAATAGGTACCCATGTCTAAGGATTTTTTTTTGCCGGCGTCGCATGTTCGCTGTGTATTTCCCGCAAATTTTGTGGTTTCTTTTAGCGAACGTAGCGAGCTTGAACATTTTTGCAATTTCGCATCGGCAAATCCCAAAATCCCCGATAAAAGAGAGGAAATGAAAAAAAGAGACCCATGTCTAAGGATTTTTTTATGAAAAGGGGACCCATGTCTAAGAATCTTTCTTGAAAAAGTCACCCTTCCCAGCGGCACATCCCCGTATACCCAATGTACGTGTGTACCCCCTCTCAATTCCCATGTAACTCTCACACACAAAAAAGAAAATGTACAATAACCAATTCTGAAATTACGATGTTTTACATCTCGATACATAACATACAACAATTTGAAATCCCAACACCTTTGTGCAATAGTCATAAACAAATGATACACATTCACTAGTAAATTCACACCAGTTCTGGTCTTCAGTTCAACAAAGTGAACACAAAAATAATTTCTAGTAAGACTATATATTTACATTCAACTCCCAACTTCACACACTTTCACTTAGCATTTCTTTTCTTTTTCTAAATGAATTAAAATCATAAAAGGCTTCCTCAAGATTTTAAGACTTAAAGATATTTTTCTGAATGAAATAAAATTATAAAATGTTTCTTCAAGATTCTCCACTGGAAATGTATCTTCTATACATTCTGTGATTAAAAATGAGCAAAGAAAATGGGATTTGAACCCGAGACCTCCGGATTGCTAGACCGGTGCTCTTACCGACTGAGCTATAGAAAACCCTATGACGGCATTCGTCCCAGAAACCCCTTAATTTTCATTGCTCGTGAGGTCAGAAGCTATTACAAACCTGACATAAACCTGAAGGATAGAAATCAACTTGGGGATATATACGAGGGATCACCGAAGTGATGCAGCTTTATACATTCTGTCAGACAAGTTACCAAAGGTGAAAGATTTACAAAAAAAGTCAAAAAGTTCAATCAGAAAGGTCAAAATACTGCTGAAAACTGCTTTCTACTAGTAGCGAGAGCTTAGGCCCCCATCTCCCTCTACCAAAACTATTTTGCTTGAAATGGCTTAAAATTAATGCCTTATATTCAATTGTCAATATTAAACATTAATGTTTAAAATGAACTAAACATAGTAAGTTGCCAATTTGGGGATCCATTATTTTGATGCCGATTATCGGATTATGGCAACTGCATTATGCTGGCCTAACAAATTAATATTGGAAATTCATACAGATATTAAACCAAAACCGGCTATTTACGGATCCATTATTTTGATCCCGATTATCGGATTATGGCAACTGCATTGCTGGCCTTACAAATTAAATATTCAAAATTCATACAGATATCAAAACCAAAATGGCTTTTTTGTCAAAACGGTTCAATATTTTAAAAGTCACAAGAACGCATTGACTCAGGATGATAAGAAACCACAAATCAAACAACTTTACACATTAATTAAAGTGGCATTTCATACTTTCCACTCAACTTCTTAGATAATCTCAGAGCCCTTTCACACGTCTGCCAAACCGTGATTGCAATCACAATTGGAATCATGTTTACAATCACAGTGATTCTGTTGCCTTGCTTTCACACGACGAAAAAGACTTCGCGCAGACTGTGATTACAATCGTGTTTCTGGAGACGTACCTGTCAATCAAACAAGGAGAGCACTAGTACTACACTGCATGACTGCACTCGAAGCGAAGAGCGCCCGGTTTATGATTAGAAAACACCTCCGGACCACGATTCGAGTTTCCCGATTCGTGATTCTAGTTTGCTTTCACACGTTCAAAAATACCGTGATTGGAGTGAAAAATGATTCCAATCGTGATTGCAATCACGGTTTGGCAGACGTGTGAAAGGGCTCTCAGTCTCTCTTTTTAAACACATGTTTATGGTATGGTATCAAGAAAAATACACTCAACTTCTTACATTACCTCAGTCTCTATTTTTAAACACATGATTTACAGTATGGTATCAAGAAAAATAAACAATCTTCATTTTATTCTGTACATACGCTTATTTCAGATATAATCTTAATATTAAACATAACATAGAAATGTTTACATTCATTAAACAAACAAAGTATGTAATTGTATTTAACTACTGTATAGTATGTTAATTACTCAAAAGTATTATGATCTATTGAACATTTGCAAATTAATAGTAAATGTAAGGATTTAATATTCACATTTGAATAATCATGTACCTACTTTGAACAAAATCAAGATATGACATGACAATCAACCAAACTTATCGGACAAATGACAGCGTCTATTTCACATGTCAATACAATTATTTCCCTACATAATAAAGTACAAACACAAAAGCCTAATGTGAATTAATTTTTGTTCCCCCTTTTACACGTTGGCTACTGCCCTCTACGATGTTATGATCCCTGAAGAAGTGTTCACACAATCAACGCAAAATCGCCATTAAAAGTCTGAAATACAGTCAACAAGAAAACAGGAACAAGAAAAGCGGCCACTGTAGACAGGTGACATCTATAGACAGGTTCCATAATACTATCTGCAGCAGGATATACATGTAGTACAGTCAAACCTGGGTATAGTGACCATCTAAGACAGCGCTTCTCAACCTTTTTAAACCTGAGGCCCACTTTGGCTCCTAGAAATCTTTTCGAGGCCCACCTTAATACAAAAACATATTTGGACAAAATTACAAAATTACAATAAAACAGAAGAAAATAGAAAACTGTGTGGTATCTATATGTCAGTTGCAATGCCGAAAATTTTCTGTACCTTCAATGGGACACTTGAGCTTGCTTGTGGGAAATAAGAAGGTCAAATCGTGGTAACATGTAACAGAATATACTGTAGCTAAATTTCAGCTGTGGTCATTTATTTATTTATTTATTTTCTTTTTTAATCTATTTTTAAAAATTTCATTTTGGCTGACCTCGCGGCCCACCTGAAAGAGGAATAAGAAAAGCGGCCACTGTAGACAGGTGACAATTAATGTATATAGACACATCCCATAACATCATTCCCCTATGTAGGGGATCACTTGTGGTGGCCACTACAGACAGGTTGGCTGCTATAGACAGGTGGCCACTACAGACAGGTTGGCTGCTATAGACAGGTGGCCACTACAGACAGGTTAGCTGCTATAGACAGGTGACCACTGAGAGAGGTTTGACTGTATTTTCAACTCCATACCTCACGATACCCAACATTTCCATAGAATATATTCATTATCTACTTGGATTCGGTAGAAAATGGATTAAAAAGTCACAACAACAAGGTTCAAATTCTTCATTCATAATTTTCAAGCTCACACAAAATGTATGTACAATGCACAGCTACTGAATACCCTGAAGTGTTCTCAAAAAAAGTTTATATATCGATATCTTTTACATCATGCAGAACATCAAAATATATGATTATTTACATCACCTGTACTATTTCAGAAGAATTCATTGTTATATTTTTTTAGGTAAACACAACATTTATGTCATATATTTACATCTGTTGTGAAGAAGTATATACAACGGTTTCGACATCGTGCTCGAGAGCTACAAATGAATGACGCGAGTTACTATTTAACTGAGTTGTCGGAGTGCAACCTACCAATAAACAATGCGCGTTCAACATTCAACTGAGTTGTCGGGGAGTGAGTTATGAATTAACCACGCACCTGAGCTGAGCAAGTGCGGAGTTATGAATTAACGACGATGCATATATTCACCTGCAACTATAAATTTATAGGTGTGAGCGTAGAACAGAGTTGTGACAGAGAGAGTTGAAATGTGAGTTCAAAATCTCTAAATTGTGCGTAAAGAACGACCCAAGCATAACAGAAGTTCAAATTATACAACCACTTTGTCACGTTTCTATGGCAGTTCACTTTCAAAGAAGCGCGAGTTGCAAATCAACCGTCTCGAGTTGGCAGGAGCTCTTTAATAAAAAGCAACTATGCACGGTTGAGTATTTACCAATGCCCTCGGTCAATGTTCGTCGCAGTAACCGTTCATCTTGTGATGACCGTTCACCTTGTCCCCCCATAACGGAAATTCAAATTACAACCATTTTGTCAAGTTTCTACGGCAGTCCACTTTAACGAGTTACAAATCAACCGTCTCGAGTTGGCAGGAGCCCATTAATAAAAAGTATTTACCAATGCCCTCGGTCAATGTTCGTCGCAGTAACCGTTCATCTTGTGATGACCGTTCACCTTGACCCCCCATAATGGAAATTCAAATTACAACCACCACTTTGTCAAGTTTCTATGGCAGTCCACTTTAAAAGAAGCGCGAGTTACAAATCAACCGTCTCGAGTTGGCAGGAGCCCTTTAATAAAAAGCGACTATGCACGGTTGAGTATTTACCAATGCCCTCGGTCAATGTTCGTCGCAGTAACCGTTCATCTTGTGATGACCGTTCACCTTGTCCCCCCATAACGGAAATTTAAATTACAACCATTTTGTCAAGTTTCTACGGCAGTCCACTTTAACGAGTTACAAATCAACCGTTGGCAGGAGCCCTTTAATAAAAAGTATTTACCAATGGCAGGAGCCCTTTAATAAAAAGTATTTACCAATGCCCTCGGTCAATGTTCGCCGCAGTAACCGTTCATCTTGTGATGACCGTTCACCTTGTCTCCGCCGCCCACCCTCGTCGCCGTACAGCTGCTCGTATACTCCATCTTCTCCACTTTCGGCGTGACGGTAACCTTGAGGTCCGTCGGAACGCCGCAGACTAGTTTCGGAGGGTTGTATAGACCGTTGCCTTTGGCCAGTTTGGCAAAAGGCAGCTGTTCCCACACATCCCGTGTACGTTTCTTCCTGTTGGGAGGGGGGGGGGGAAATATGTAGACAGAGAGAGAGAGAGAGAGAGATTTTAGACACAAATTTGTTCAGAAGTTCCTTTCATTGCAATGCCAAAGCTTAAACGTATACGTGAGTATTGGTTCTTCCTGAAAATTTAGTTTTGAGGTTTTCGCTCGGATTTTAATCTGGAATTTTACTTTTATTTTCGACTTGACATAATATTTAGACCGAAATATGCAACTATAACCTCTTAATTTGGTATTTTAGCAATACATGTATTTTCTCTTATTCGAGGCTGTACAGCATGTTTATTTGCAAATTTACAGACCTCAACCATTACTCAAGCATATCTATATAACATTTGCCACATTTATCATTATATACAACTTTATTAACCCCTTGACTACGGGAACCGAGTGGGTTGTGTAAAAAGTCCATGGAGATTTTAGAAACTCGTAGGGAACGGGTTAATTTGCCTCATTTAGCAGAATGAATAAGAAGTCATCAATGGTTATGAATGATTATCATATGAAATTAGGCACTCTATATAATTGAACATATTTATTATCATCACTATCATCATCATCATCATTGTCATCATCGTCATCTTCATCGTCATCATCATCATTATCATCATCATTATTCACGTACGCATTTCCGTTGGTGTTATCCAGAATGCCGCTGCACATGTCGTAAATGTCCGACTTGGGCCGGCCCCCAAGGTTATTGTTCAGCTCTGTGAGGAGTGGCGGAATCGAAACGGACGGGTGCTCCAGGCGAAACCGTAGCAACGACTCCACCTGCAACATGGAGGCAGAGCGCAGCAGCTGCATTCGCATCACGATGCGGAAGAATCGGCGCGTGTCCTGAGGGTCGCGTCGGAGCAGTTCGCGGCGTAAACACTCCTGTAGAAGCACGGCATGAGGCTCCAGATCGGACTTGTTACGGAGACCACCGCGATCTGAACAAATGAGACCAACGAAGACACATACGTCGTGAGTCTACAGGAACTTGTAACAACTATCAACTATTCAAAGACATTCAGAGTGTACAAGCATTTAAAAAAGTAATAAATACAGTCTCTAGACACTAGAAATGGACAGAACCAGCTCTGTTTACGACAGCTTCAAGACCGTTAAAAACACAAATACTAACTGTTGACATGACTTTAGCTGACAACATCGATGACAAACAAGGTTTTAGCAACGGACCGACAGACTGACGGACCAACTGACCACCCGCCCATTATAAATGTATGTATACCCCCTTCCAAACTTAGTTACTGGATTCTTATCAGAGTTGACAATGGTACAAGCTATTTAAGAGGGCCGCCTCTGTCTCTGTTGACGATATCCTAAGACCTTTAAACCTGCAAATAATAACTCTTTCCATGACAATATCTGACAACACCGATGACAAATAAACCTACCCGAGTTGACTATGGTGCAAGCAGTGAATAGAGCTGTCTCCATGTCCGTTAGCTTCAAGGCGTTGATTGCCGCCGTGAACTCCAGAATGTGCCGCCAGAGCTTTGCCTCTTCCATGTCGTCGATCAGGCGCGAGTCAAAGAGCGAGTCGTCGTCGAGAACGATACAGCGGTCATCACTGGACGTCAGCGTGGCGACCTGGATCATCCAAACCTCAAAGTAGGCTTGCCTTAGCAGCTGCATCTGGTCATGCTGCAAACGAACAAAATATAACAATACAAATTATAGAAATAATGATCATAATAATGATCATAAAGACTATAGCAATAATAATAATAATTATAATAACAATAATCATAGAGATGGACAAAAAAAGAAAGATAAAAATAAAATGATATGGATAATTATATATTCATAACGCGCACATCTATCAGCAGACACTCGTGGTGCAAAATTACCATTATTACCCCTGGGGGGTGTTTCACAAAGATCCTCAGTTGAACATAACTCTAAGTTGGACTTAAAAATTATGGAAAGCCATTATTTCTTTGAAAACAATTTCTAAAAGTCCTTTTAAAAGGCATTAAATGTTGTTTCAATTCATAAATATTTGTCTATTATCAAAGAGAGTTCATGTCCTTCATGTGAAATTTATGAAAAGTCTAAAATACTTGCATTTTTGCTTGTGAATATATTTTGTTCCACGTTTCAAACCTGTGCAATTATCTTGTGCACCTTACTAGCATACTAGCCACAAGCAACCACACTGACCCATCAGGCTATATTTACACCCGATCTAGGTACCCATTTATACACCTGATATTAAAGATAAGGATAAAAGAAAAGTTTTCATACCATGGAAGGCACTTGGCGAATTCAACGATCCGCCGAACACTAGGTGAAATCCCCTTCCAGGAAGGTGTTCCATACTAACACCCAAGGGTTCTACATACTAGCCACAAGCAACCACATTGACCCATCAGGCTATATTTACACCCGATCAAGGTCCCCATTTATACACCTGGGGGTGTATTCTGAAAACGAGTTTAAGCTAAAATTTATTGTATCTACGTCACTAAAATTTTACACTGTACTTGAGGAATAGCGATTTGCTAAAATATATTTTAGTGACGTAGATATGTCGTAGATAATATAAATTTTAACTTCAGAATACACCCCCTGATACTAAAGATAAGGATAAAAGAAAATGTTTCATACCTGAGGTATCTTCATGAAGCCTGGAAGGCACTTGGCGAATTCAACAATCCGCCGAACACTAGGTGTAATCGCCTCCAGGAAGGACTTCCATACTAACACCCAAGGGTTCTTAGCCACATACTAGCCACAAGCAACCACACTGACCCATCAGGCAATTTTACACCCGATAAAGGTACCCAATTATACTCATCCTGATATTAAATATAAGGATAAAAGAAAAGGTTTCATACCTGAGGTATCTTCATAAAGCCTGGAAGGCACTTGGCGAATTCAACAATCCGCCGAACACTAGGTGCAATCGCCTCCAGGAAGGACTTCCATGCAAACACCCTAGGGTTCTTTCGTTCGTCTTCAGTCAGGTCTTTCACGTAACCCTCTGGGATTAAGGGGGTGTTGTCGTCTCTCAATCGCTCCTGGAAAGAAGACAAGGAAGATAATAATGATGATGATGATGATGACGATTGTAATAATGACAATCAATAAAGATTTAAAGGACTTCCATGCAATCACTCTAGGGTTCTTTCGTGGCCTTTGGTCAGGTCCTTAACACATTAACGTATCCCTCTGGAAGTATTGGGGGTGTTGTCCTCTCTTAATTGCTCCTGGAAAGAAGTTAAGGAAGATAATAATTATAATGATGATGATGATGATGATGATTGTCATAATCACAATTATGATTTAAAGGACTTCTATGCAATATCAATCTGGGGCCCTTTCGTTGGTCTTCGGTCAGGTCCTAAACATATCCCTCTGGACTCATTGGAAAGAAGATAAGGAACGTAATAATGATGATGACAATGATGAGTGAAATAATTACAATCAGGATTTTTAGGACTTCAATGCAGGGGCTTTTTCATTGGTCTTCTGTCAAATCTGTCACGTACCCCTCTGGGATTAAGGGGGTGTTGTCCTCTCTTAATCCTTCCTGCAAAGAAAAATAACAATAACGATTTAAATGTGGGCGAGGATGATGGTGACAATGATGATCAAGATGGCAATGATGACGTGTTAAAAAAATATGACATTATTATTATCATTTACTTACCAGAAGTAGTGCTCGGCGTTCCATAAGTATCTTTATTGTCTCATCGTCCTGGAGACTCGTTGCATTCCGCGCCTGCAGCACGGTTTGGCTCATGGTGTACATCTCCATCTCGCGACGCTCCCGTGCCTCGCGCTCCTCCGCCGTCTCCGGGCGAGACGCCAGCTTGCGGATTTCGTCAAGGTTATTCTGCTTCACTCGCTTGGAATATCGGCCTATCCTCACAGCTATACACGAAGGAAGAAAAACAACCAAACAATTGCTATTTTTTTCTTTTTTTTTAACCCAAAACAAAGAAGTAACAAATATTTTGTCAGATCGCCTTCCTCCACCGTCTCTGGGCTTGCCATCAGCTTGCAGATTTCGCCAAGAGTGTTCTGCTTGCTCATTTGGAATATCGGCCTATACTGGCATTTCCTCACAGCTATACAGGAAAAAAAGATTACCACACATGGAAGCAAATTATATTTTTGTCAGATCTTAGGTTTATTTTATTTTGTTCCTTTACTGATATTTTTATTGTGCCATATTCGACATACATGTATTGTTTATTCTTGCATTATTCATGGATGAGCAAAAGACGCAGAGATTTCTCTCTTCAAAGCAATTCTCATTTTATTGAAGTCTATTTTATATTTTACAACGGCCGATAAAAGGCAACTTACATTCCTTGGACATTCCGACGGCGAGACATTTCCTGAATCGGCAGTGCTGGCATCGATTGCGGTTGACCCGCTCTATCGGGCAGTGTCCAGCAAAGTGGCATTTATACTCCATCTTCTTCTGGATACTTCTCCGGAAGAAGCCCTGAAATGACAAAAATACTTCAATTAGGAGGCAAAGCAACAGCAAGTATGGACATTAATACATATTTGATGATGACGGTGATAGTTATTGCTGAATCGGAAGTGCTGGCATCGATTCCTGTTGACCCGCTCTATCGGGCAGTGTCCAGCAAAGTGGTATCATCTTCTTCTGAATACTCCTCCGAAAGAAGCCCTGAAATGACATACATGTACAATACTTCAAAATATGAGGCCAAGACTTAGCAATTATGGTGCCAATGAATATTGATTTACAGTAAAACCTTGTTATTATTATTATTATTATTATTATTATTATCATTGATTTATATAGTGCCTATCATGATTGATAATCATCTCTAAGCACTTTACAATTTACAATTTATTCCATTGTACATGTATGAATAATCATAAATGATAATAATGAAGAGGATGAGGTTGTGGATGATGATGATGATGATAAACGTGTACATAATAGAAATAAAGTGAAAATACATTAGGGTCTTTAATCTTTACCTTGCATCCTTCGCAAGCCATCACGCCATAGTGGAACCCGGAGGACTTGTCTCCACAGACTTTGAACGGGAGACATACCGTCATGTCTCTCATTGCACTGTTCTCCACTGCTATCAGTGGGATAATGTTAGTGGTAATGGTGGTGCTGGTGCTGATGATGGACATGGTGATGACAATAATCATGATAATGATGATGATGATAATGATAATGATAATGATGATGATGATGATGATGATGATGGTGATGATGGTGATGATGAAGATGATGAAGATGACGATGATAATGGTGATGACGATAATGATGATGATGATGATAATGATGATGATGATAATGATGATGATGATGTTGATGATGAAGATGATGAAGATGATTAGATGACGATGATAATGGTGATGATGATGAAGATGAAGATGATGATGATGATGATGATGATGATAATGATAATGATGATCATGATCATGATGAAGATGATTAGATGACGATGATAATGGTGTTGATGATGATGATGATGATGACAATGATGTTGATGATGATGATGATGATGAAGATGATGAAGATGATTAGATGGCGATAATAATGGTGGTGATGACAAAAATAAATAGAAGGAAAAAGGATGGATAAAATAAATTTTAAAATGTTTTTACCTTGCATCCTTCGCAAGCCATGACGCCATAGTGGAACCCTGAGGACTTGTCTCCACAAACCTTGCACGGGAGACATACACCATCATTCCCCTGCTCTCCACTGCTGTCAGTCGGATCGGTGAAACTGTCTATACAGCTCATATCTGTCAGAGAAAGAAAGAAAGAAAGAAAAAGAGTGGAAATTTTGTATTATTGTATTTGATAACATATTGATAATAATCATACACGTAGGTTTGAGTTAAAAAGCACCTAATGATATAATATAAAACATATATATAATCAAGATATCCATTTTAAACGTTTGATCACAATACAAATATTTATCTCCGAATGTCAACGACCCGATAATCAATCGTTACATCACAAAGGTCAAGTTGGGTCACAACACTGATAGAAGGCTGTGGATGACAGCTGAAAAATTTTGGAGGTAAATATTTGTATTCTGATCAAAAGTTTCAAATGGATCTTATGAATTACCAATAAAGATGAACTTTCATACTCATATACTGTATATAATCGGTTGACGGTTTTATTTCTGTCTAGATACAGCTCACGTCTGCTAAAGAACTTAGAATGAAAAAGAGAATTAAAACATAGGAATCTGAACAGAATTACTCTCATGTCAGTCACATTCACATGATTTACAAAGCTCATGTAATACACTGCTCCTTAATTTTCCTAAATGTGCCCACAAAACAAAGGCAACTCTAGGAGATGGAGCATTTGTGTGCTTAGCCCAAAAATTGTGGAATAGCCTACCACTGTATTTGAGGAAAGTTGAATTGGTTATTACATTTGACTCAAGTCTATGTTAAAACCATATTTGCTTATACAGGCCTTTTCAAACTATTGTTTGTTTACATGTATTTGTTTTTGTTTGTTTTATTTGTTTTGTTTTTTGTTTAAAAGAAGCACTTAAGCACAATAGAGTACATAAATGTTTCATCATATTATTATTATATTTACATGAATGCATAGTTGCATACTGAGAAGTTTTTTGACATTTTACTCTGCTTACATCGTTAACAATTCACGTTATAACAACAACAAAAATCAGGACCTGGAGGCTTAATGTAAACATGATGTATGTACATGAGAAAAAAGGTTTCCTAACCCAAGAAGCTTGCACGACCACATGCTGTTAATTGCACTTGACATGAATGCGTAGATTTTCGACAGCAGAATTTTACTCTGCTTAGAACGTTAACAATTTGCGTTATCAAAAATACACTGCTTCTTAGTAGCTCAAATTATTTAGGACCTTGAGATTTAATGTCAACATGATGTACATGTACATGAGAAAAAAGGTTTCTTAACCTATTACGACCTCGTGCAAACCCATGCAGTTAATTGCACTTGACTTGAATGCGTAGAAGATTTTCGACAGCAGAATTTTACTCTGCTTAGAACGTTAACAATTTGCGTTATAACAAAAATACACTGCTTCTTAGTAGCTCAAATTATTTAGGTCCTTGAGATTTAGTGTCAACATGATGTACATGTACATGAGAAAAAAGGTTTCTTAACCTAACGACCTCGTGCAAACCCATGCAGTTAATTGCACTTGACTTGAATGCGTAGAAGATTTTCGACAGCAGAATTTTACTCTGCTTAGAACGTTAACAATTTGCGTTATAACAAAAATACACTGCTTCTTAGTAGCTCAAATTATTTAGGACCTTGAGATTTAATGTCAACATGATGAACATGTACATGAGAAAAAAGGTTTCTTAACTTATTCGACCTTGTGCAAACCCATGCAGTTAATTGCACTTGACTTGAATGCGTAGAAGATTTTCGACAGCAGAATTTTACTCTGCTTAGAACGTTAACAATTTGCGTTATAACAAAAATACACTGCTTCTGAATGGCTCAAATTACGTAGGACCTTGAGATTTATTGTCAACAGGATGTACGTGAGCAAATAGGTTTCATTACCTAAGGATCTTGCGCGACACCATGCAGTTAATTGCATTTGACTTGATAGTGATACTGATAGTATTTTTTTTAAAGCGGAATTTGACTCTGCTTAGAACGTTAACAATTCCCATTATAACAAAAGTGCATCGCTTCAGCTAAAATTCAGGACCTTGAGAAGTAATGTCACCATGATGTACGTGAGAAAAAAGGTTTCTTAACCTAAGGACCGTGCGCGACCTCATGCTGTGAATTGTACTTGACATGAATGCGTAGAAGATTTTCGACAGCAGAATTTTATTCTGCTTAGAACGTTAACAATTTGCGTTATAACAAAAATACACTGCTTCTGAATGGCTCAAATTACGTAGGACCTTGAGATTTATTGTCAACAGGATGTACGTGAGCAAATAGGTTTCATTACCTAAGGATCTTGCGCGACACCATGCAGTTAATTGCATTTGACTTGATAGTGATACCAGTAGGTTCATGGTGATACTGATAGTATTTTTTTTAAAGCGGAATTTGACTCTGCTTTAACGTTAACAATTCCCATTATAACAAAAGTGCATCGCTTCAGCTAAAATTCAGGACCTTGAGGAGTAATGTCAACATGATGTACGTGAGAAAAAAGGTTTCTTAACCTAAGGACCGTGCGCGACCTCATGCTGTGAATTGTACTTGACATGAATGCGTAGAAGATTTTCGACAGCAGAATTTTACTCTGCTTAGAACGTTAACAATTCATGTTATAACAAAAATACACCGATTCAGCTCAAATTCAGGACCTTTAGGAGTAATGTCAACATGACGTATGTGAGAAAAAAGGTTTCTTAACCTCAGGACCTTGTCCGACCCCATGCTGTTAGTTGCACTTGACATGAATGCGTAGAAGATTTTCGCCTACATAATTATTTTCTGCTTAGTAGATGTTACAAATTTGCGTTATAACAAACATATACATGTATTCTGCATCTCAGAAGCTCAAATGTAGGGCCTTTAAGAGTAATGTCAACATGAAGTATGTGAGAAAAAAGGTTTCTTAACTTAAGGACCTTGTCCGACCCCATGCTGTTAGTTGCACTTGACATTAATGCGTAGAAGATTTTCACCTACATAATTTTTTTCTGCTTAGTAGATGTCATAACAAACATATATACAACGCTCGAAATTAGCACAGGCCCGATGGCCCGGGGCCACCAAAAATTGCTGTCGGGCCAGTAAAAAACTCATAATTCCAATGTTTGCTGGCCCGATCGGGCCACCATGTGTTGAAACAATTGTGCACAATATTATGGTTCTTATTGCAAATTTGATACCTCACAGAAAATACTTGATTTGTGGTTTAAAAAGAGAGGAAAGAGAGGTCAATAATGAACAGTTTTGTGTGATTTTTTTTCTTCTGCCGACAGCTTAGAAAAGGCGCAAATTATTATAATTAGCATTATTTCTGCCCCGCCCGGCCCCCCATCCGATCCCACATGTAAAATTTGTACAGCATGTTCCACTTGGGATAGGTAGAAGGATATCAAATTAATTCTGTTATCAGTTCAGTTTGTATATAAAACTTGAATAAATAATAGGAAATATCAAGAATAATATTTGCTATACTTGCGGAAATAAGTTAAGAGAAATGTTGTCCGATTTGTAAAAGTTTAATTTGTGTTTTTTTTCCATTCTGTTTATCCCCACACCCCCGTTTTGTGAATGGAGCTTTCCAATTCCAAATATGGAATGTAAAAACATGTAGTGAGTGTGCATGCAATTTACGTGATTTACGATCAATTCATCAATGTTTGACACCAACATTTCAACAACAAAAACCCACAATTTGAAAATATTTAATTTATGTGAGGTTTATAAACAATAATCCATGGAAAAGCGAGGTTAAAAGTCTGAAATGTGAGAGGATATTTTAATAATCGATCAAATTTGGTTCGCATGTAAAATTCAACATAGCCTATGTTGTGTCTGCATTGTCTACGTCTTCTGTTGCCGCCGATGTTGTGACTGTGTCCGTAAGTTCACGAAGAATTTATAAATGTTTGACTAACAGTTTTACAAATATAGCACCACAATTTGAAAAATGTGTCATTCATGACAGGTTTCAAAACAATATTCTACGGAATTGTGAGATTAAAAGTCTGATATATAAGTACAAATTTCCATTATCAATCAAATTTGTTATGCATGTAAAACTCAATAAATCATGTTTGCCGTATTCGAAATCGGATACAGTAGATCGGTGACTTGTCAATGTTTGCAGCCGATGAATCGGCTTTTTGACTTACAATTATTAGCTTAAAACACCACAATTTAAAAACATGTTATTTGTCTGAGATTTTCACATGACATTTACACAGAATGTTGAGGTCAAATTTGTATAATAACAGTGAATTTTCCACTTTTCCACAGTTTTTAATGTGCTATGAATTTTCTCGTTTTTTTCTTTTGTTTTTCTTTATTTTCTTCGGGCCAGTAGATTTTGGTTTCGGGCCACCAAAATTGGAAAAATACTAATTTTACTGGCCCGACCGGGCCACCAGCAAAAAAAGTTAATTTCGAGCGTTGATATATATATATACATGTATTCTGCTTCTCAGAAGCTCAAATGTATGGCCTTGAGATTTAATGTCATTATGATGTACGTGAGAAAAAAGGTTTCTTACCCCGTGTTCACACACAAAAATGTCATCCCTTAATCATGACTAAAGAATCAGCAGCTGACTATAGAATCAGCTGCTGATTAGCTATACGATGAAATTCGTGTGTCTGAACGCTGATTAACGAAACGACGTATCGTTAGTCATGACTAACGAAACACGGGTTTTATCGTCGTATCGTACGAGAGCTGACTATAGAATCACGCTCTGTTCGTGTGTGAACGACAGTCGCTCGCTTTAATCATGATTAGCTATACGACTCGTAACTAACTGGGTGTGGCTTAATGTGAACGTTCGCGCGAACAGGACAACACACTGCGCAGTACTAGCAAACTGCGCACTTATACGATGTTCGGTGCACCTGGAAGCCAGTTGTTGTGGAATATTGGCTTTGTGTGTGAACGTAAGAGTTAGTATACAACTAACGAATGGGCTTCTTGTGATAGTCAAATCTATTACCGAGGTGGGCTCAAAATGATTATTACCCGAAGCGTAGCTGAGGGTAATAGTCATTTTGAGCCCACCGAGGTAATAGATTGCCTATCACAATCAAGCACATTCGTTAGTTGTTTTATATCACTCATCAATATCAGTGATTGTGTTCAGCTTATAGCAAAATAAGTGAAAATCTCTTGAATATTTCATAAAATCGCTTGTAAATTTTGATATAAAAATCAATCGACATTAATGAAGCCAGATGAGCCTCCAGAACCTGGGCGCATCTAATACGCTTAAAGTCATTGTTATTTTGCGCATACAATCACAAAGACGCAAAACCGAGTGCGCACCAACGCGCTGGCAGTTGCGCACATACGCAATGAATGCGTGCTAACGCTCCCACGGATGTGCTTATTGGCTGTCTTGGCGTTCTTCTTCCTAGGGTGTTAGTTTTTACCAGCAAATGGCAATCACGTGACTAGAACGTGTGCGCCATAGAGCACTGCACAAATTTGATCGCGTGTGCATTTTGCTTAAACACATGATCTATGGGACGAACGCGTAACGAACTTTTAGTGTTAATTTTTTGCTAACAACCCGGTCAAGTGATTGCGCGGGGATTGCGCGTGTTGTCCAAAACTATCATTTGTCAAATACAATGGTAAAACGATCTTATGAGGGATATAATTTGGTTTAACGATACGACGTATCGTTAGTCATGATTCTTTAGTCATGATTAAGGGATGAAAATGTTTGTGTGTGAACACGCTGTTTTACCTATAGGCACCTTGCGTGACCCCATGCTGTTAATTGGACGTGACATCAATATGTAGTACCCTTCATATGCGGGATTTCGTACTCTGCTTTAGAACATTAACATTTCAAGTTCAAGTTCAGTTTATTTAACACTTCATAAAAACAACAAATTGACAAAGTAAGAACAAAATAAAATCAAGGAATACAAGTTCTACATACAAAGTATACAAAATACGGACAAAATTATAAAGTGTAAGGAGTTGGTAGAAAGGCTGTAATTGCCTTATGTAAAACCGACCCCAATAAAGCAAAGTAACGTACATACAAACATCTAGGTAAATATACAATAATTAAAACCCCTTGTCTTTATGGGGTATATATGTAATGCACGTTATAAAATATCCATTTATCACGTTTATAAGAAGAATACATCGCTTAAAAATAGCTCTGATTAAGGAACTTGTGGCTTGACGTCGCTATGAAGAATGTGAGAAAAAAGGTCGCCTCATACTTTTTATCAATCGTTTGTCAGTCTTTGCCCATGTCAACAAAGTTACTAGATCGCATTAAAAAGGTCTCATGACCTAAAGACCTTGAGGCTTTCGTACTAGAGTTTACATGAATATTGATTCAAAAGTTACTTTTTTACACAAAATCCACAACGGTTCTTTATGGTCATTCACGCAAAGCAAGCAAAAAAGCAGACAGAATTATGCTTCCATCTTTCATTTTAGGCTTATTCACTTGATGTGGAAAGGTGTGGAGCTGTATGAAAAGGTCTTATGACCTAAATTTAAGACCTTGAGGCTTTCGTACAGTTTACATGAATATTGATTCAAAAGTGACTTTTTACACAAAGTCCACAACGGTTCTTTATGGTCATTCATGCAAAGCAAGCAAAATAACAGACAGAAAGAAATATGCTTCCATCTTTCATTTTATGCTTATTCGCTTGATGTGGAAACGTGTGGAGAGGTATTATGACCTAAACCTACATGTAAGACTGTGAGGCTTTCGCACAGTTTACATGAATATTGATTCAATACAGTACAGTACAGTATAGTTTGTACCATCACCCTCCTAGTCTATTGTTATTTGTTTAATATTTGTCTCAGTCAAATAAAAAATTAAGGAGCTTGAGAAATGAGGAGTAGGGTCTGGAAACCAGTGAAAGAGTATTGGGTCTGGAAGGGTCTGGAACCAGTAAAAAAAAACATGAAGGCTCAGGCGATTGAACCCCCCAAAATGCCTAAAAGAGAACCCAGTAATTGGCATAAAGTTCAATAAAAACAAAAGTTCAGAGCGCTATTTTAATGCAGGCGAAAAGAAGCCCTCTGAACAATTTATGATATTTTGTTTTCCCCGCTGGGAACTAACGAGTGGAGTGCAAATACTGAAATAGGATCCCGGGAATAAGTCAGAATTGGCTGCGGGTGTTGCGCGCGTGTTTGAGACAGCCACGTTTAATTGAGGTGCACAAAAAAGGACCTAGGTGGTGTTTCACAAAGATCCCAAGACGAAATTGACCCAGTCTGTACCACAACCAGAACCTGGTGAACCCTGCACAAAGTTTATGGAGGTTTCAGAATCTTGTACGGAACAGGTTAACACTATGTTTGACTTAAACATTATGGGAAGCCATTAGTATTTTTGAAGAATTGTTCAAGAACATTCAAGTTCTTTATTTCAAACAGGCTTAACATTTTGATAAAATCATTAACATTTTCTTTTAACAAAGAGACTTCAAGTTAATATTGATGTGAAATTGTGTGGAAAGTTACAAATATTTGCATTTGGGCTCTTGAATATGTTTAATTTTAAAGCTACAAATGGCTCTCCATAATTCTAAAGTCTTTGTGAAACACCCCCCTAGTCTGCCTTTTAAAAAGAGTACTACCTAGGTCGTAATTGACTCAATTGGCTAGCACAACGCATCCTGCACATCACAACATGATACTTGATTGGTCAGGATAGTAACCTTGCAGAGATATAATGATACATCAGAGACATTATGAACTGCAACAGCAATATGAGATCACAACCACATTCAATCCTTCGAGCGCTTCCTTTTCTAAAGACCCTTTTCTCTGTGAAAATGAAGCGATCGGTGGGTGGAACAACCATCGGAATAGAGATATTCAGAGAAATATCATTTAACTCAATCTGTGCCAATTATTAAAGCACTCATCATAAAAATACATCTATAAGGACATAACCGATACTGTGCGAGTCGTATTGATATATACACTCTCGCCAAAACTGATCGCTAATTTCTGTTATGTGTTCCTTAACAAAAAACAGCTGCCCTGTACATGGACATACTGTGAACTGCACCATATGGAAACGAATCCCAAAAGCTTAGATTGAATAAAACTGCGGGCAGATTAAAATATTTCAATAGAAAGCCACGTACAACGAGCTCCTATTCAAGGAAAAACATGAAGCCGACATTTACAGAAATAAATACTAGTATGTACATGCATTTTGCAATGACGTAATGAGATTCGATAACACATGAATGAGTCTCCAATCTAAATATATGTCTGTACGTATGTACAGTGTATATAAATAAAACATTAATTGAAAGACATTCCATGCATATGTACAAAGTATATGTGTTACTCAAGTCCAGTGGTACATTAGCTTGCAGCCCCTCTGGGATGCGGGCAGGCTGGGGGGGGGGGGGGGGGGGGAGGTGGGCAAAATGGGGGTCCTTATGCATAGCGAGGAGACACCAGAAAATTGTGTGGGCATTAGACACTACATGTAATTTGTATACAAAAGATCCTTTTCACTTTAACAAGAAGTGAGAATATTCTGTGCATATTACTCAAAAGTATACAGTGGTGGTGCTGTCCATTCAGGATGTTGGGGGGAGGGGGCAGGGTAGGAAATATACGGGGCTGAGCCTGAGGGCGATTTTGCCCCCTTATTTTCAAAATAGCCCCCTAAAATCAGTCAGTAGCCCCTAAAATTACCATAGGGTATCATGTTAAATATTTTTTTATATCCATCAGATTGAAAAAGTAGCCCCCTAAAATACAAATTGGGGGAGGGGGAAATTTGAAGGGGCATATCTGACACTTTTTTGTTTTTTACCTTCACTGTAATAACCTCCAATTTTTGTAATAGGTTTATACTGTTTTGGGAAATAACTGAAACACTACAGCACTACCATCTATATTCTCCACTGGGGACATATACATGTACATATAACTTATTTTCTTGCAGACAGCTATAGGGTTCAAATGAATGTCAACTTGGCAGCTGAGCTGAGCTGAGCTGAGCTGAGTGAATTCCCCATGTAATGTGAGTGGTCTGTGGTGGGCCAAGGGCAAGGTTTGTTATTCCATTCACATTCCAGCACACACTCCCTGGTCTCATTCCAAGACTGGATAAATTTTTTGTTTCTTACCTCCAAGAGTTACTCCAGATATCTACATTACTGAGCAACTATTAGTTCAGACTGTGAACGTATTATACCGCGCGGAACCCACTATATATGCATCCATTCCACTATCGCTACAGGCCCACTAAACGCTCAATGCCCCGATCTGATCGCGCGAACCCGGAATTACGAGGATTACGTGCGTGCATCGTGTAATATGTGCAATACGCGCGGCGAGAGAAGGAACGTGCGGGGCGGGAGGTGACAGCATTACGAACAGCGCTAAGGCAGTTAGCTAAGCAACTATCTGCAGACCCTTTATTGTTTTTCGTGTTCATTCTTGATATTCTCGTTATTCTTTTTGTAATTGTTATTGTAATCACATTCAAAAACACCCTTCTTAAAGGGATAGTTGAGTTTTGGTAAAGAGGGCGCTACAAGAAATAATTCTTTTGTGAGATAATGAAAAACTGAGTGTCAAATTTGAAAGAGCATACAATTTTAATGACAGAATAAACTTTATTTGATCAAAATGGGTTCAGAAATGGCTGAAATATTTATAAACATATTCATTTGTAATAATTGTGGGGCCCCACAATTATTCGATAATTTTAAACCAGACGTTAACAAATTTGTTTAAATGCTTCCTCTTTTCAAAAAATGTACAAAAGAGGTTTTTAAATAGTTGTTGATTATCTCTCTATCTAATCTCTATTCAAACAAAACATCACATGCACAATATTTTATTGTAAATGGTTGAAACCAATGAGTTTTTTAGTTTCACATCTACCAAAGATAACAGTATTTCCAATTTTAAGTGAGGCCTGTAAAGTGTCAGATATTGCCCAAAATGACATTTGAGACTTCAATCCTGTACCAAAATCATTGTACGATATGTCCGAATGATGTGTGAAAGTTTCATTGAAAAAGAACACTGCTTTCCTGGTTAAAAAAGCAAAAATATGCGTCAGCTTTTACAACGGACGTTTATGAGGTTTATGACCGTTTGTAAACGCTTTTGAGCTGAATGATAGATATCATCATACTAAAGGGGCATTTGAAAAAATCTAACCCTATTTTATTCTTCTCTTACCATAAGCTAAACAAAATGGTAGAAGAGAAACCAGGAAGCTCCAAGTAATTTTCGTGGAGTTTAGACACTTTACAGGCCTCACTTTAAGAGAGGGCAAGGTTGTCTCATAAATATTCAAGCTTTATATGCGACATTAATAAATCAACTCCACCTTGTCCATCCATTTTTTGCTCTATGCAAAGGCAGCTCCATTAAAAACGATTAATTCGAGACACTACAGCATGTAATGAAAAGGAAGTAATGTGACCATGTACATGCCCAGTGAACACTGATTGAGTCATAATTTATTCAAACTTTTATTTAATAAAAGAGTTCTAAATTATAATACAAATTTAATTGTTCATTCTAGTCTTCTACAATGGACGGAATACTACACAGAGAACAGTTTTATTTATTGATTCATATGTAATTAATTTTCCAAGAGATCGTCTTCGGGTTTCCAGTGATGGCCTGCTTACAAGGCTGACTGAATATTAGGAAAGTTGATGTTTCTATTATTTTTAACAAGTGTATACTATACATGTAGTTTACAGCGTGTTATTGTACATGTACATATTCTTCTTCTTCTTCTGGTGATTCTGCTCAGGAGCAGGTCCTTATCACCATCACACCTCTCTTCTCATGGCTCTTCTTTTAAAGTCTCCATATGGGCCATTCGTAACAGAATCCAACATCATGATGCGTTTCCTTCCTCTTGATCTCTTTCCTGGTATTCTTCCTTCCAGTACCAGTCTGAGCAAATTGTTATGTCTGATGCTGTGTGCCACCCATTTCCTCTTTCTGTTCTGGATGATTCCAATTAGTTTCCGCTCTTCTCCGACTGTCTCCAACACTCTTTCGTTGTTGATTCTATCTGTCCATTTGATTTTCAGAATGCGTCTCCAGCACCACATCTCAAAGGCTTCCAATCTGTTGATGTCTGATTTCATGATGGTCCATGCTTCAGATGCATAGAGAAGGATGCTCCATACCAGGGACTTCACTAATCTCTTTTTCAGATTGAGATTTATGCTCCGTGTGAAAAGTTCCTTCCTCTTCATGAAAGCATTCTTTGCCATTCCAATTCTAGTTCTGATCTCTTTCGAGCATCTTCCACTTTCGCAAAGCACGCTTCCCAGATACTTGAACTCTGTAACCTGTTCTAATATTTGTCCATTAATACTGATTCTCAGGTTGGATGGCAGTTTTCCAATCTTCATCACCTTGGTTTTCTTGATGTTAATCTTCATTCCATATTGTTCGCTGGTGTTATTGAGTTGTGTTACCATTTCTTGTAGTCCTTCTTCAGTGCTTGTTATCATTGCCTGGTCATCTGCATACCGCACAGCTTGAAGAGAGCAGCCACCCACTGTAATGCAGTCTTCTACTGTTTCAAGTGCCTTATTGACCATTTCTTCTACATAGATGTTGAATAGTAGAGGTGAGAGTGGGCATCCTTGTCTCACGCCTCGTCCAATTGTGCCTGGACTTGACTCCTCTCCATTGACTCTGATTGTAACTTCTTGGTTCATGTACAGTTCAGCAATGAGCCTTCGGTCCTTCCAGTCTACTCCAATTTTCTTGAGTATCTCCATAAGCTTCTCCCACATCACACGGTCGAAAGCTTTCTCGAAATCAACAAAACAAACGTATATGTCTTGATTGTGTTCGATATTTCTTTCACTGAGGACCTTCATCATTGCAATGGCTTCTCTGGTACCTTTCCCTCTACGAAAGCCAAACTGATCCTCTCCTAGATATTCTTCTGCTTTTGCTTCTAGCCTACGATGTAATACTTTTAGCATAATTTTTTGATGCATGTGATATTAGGCTTATGGTCCTGTGTTCTTCACATTTGTTGGTATTGGCTTTCTTCTCTATAGGAATCAGAATACTTTTCTGAAAATCAGATGGCCACTTTCCTTCATCGTACATTTTCATACAGAGTTCTGTTAGTTTTTCTTTCCCTCCTTCTCCAAGTATTTTGATCAGTTCTGATGGGATGTTGTCAGTTCCTTCAGCCTTGCCCGTTTTCAGCTCTTTCAGCGCAATTTCTATCTCTGCTTTGATGACTGCAGGGCCAATTTCATCAACATCAAGTATCAGCTCTTCTTCCAGCAAGATTATATCCGGCTTGTCTTCCTTAGCATAGAGCTGTTCGATGTACTCTACCCATCGTTTCTTGATGTCATCCTGTTCAGTCAGAAGCTCGCCTGTTTCGCTGAGTACCCCTTTCTGTTTTACAGCACCTTTCTTCTGTTGACACAATCTTCTCACGTGTTCATATACCAAATCATGTCGGCCTCTCTGTGCTAGCTCTTCCAGCTCCTTACATTCTTGTTTCCACCACTCATCTCTAGCCGAGTCGGTTACTCTTCTCAGTTCATTATTCAGTCGCCTGTACTCCTTCTTGGCATAATCTGTGTCCACATTTTTCCATTTCCTTCTTTCGTCCATTTTGTCTAGCATTTCCTGAGTGACCCATGGTTTTTTTCCTTTTCTTCTAGATTCCTTGCCAATATTTTGCATTGCACTAGTTTGTATGGCGTTCTTCAGTCTTTCCCATTTTTCTTCTACTGTATCAGCCCTGTCTTCATCTGTCTCCTCTGTAAGAATATGTTCAACTGCCTCTCGGAACAGCTGGCCTTCTGGCCCTTTAGTCTTTTCCCGATTCCAGCATGGTTTTCGCTTACCAATGCATATTTTCTTGAGTTTAATTTGCACCTTCGCAACTACAAGATTGTGGTCTGTGTTGGCATCTGCACCTGGGTAGGTTCTGGCATCCAGCACACTATTCCGGTATCTCTTTTTGACTAGGATAGAGTCAATCTGGTACCTACGTACATCACCTGGTTGTTTCCATGTGTATCTATGTCTTTTGGTGTGTTCGAACCAGGTGTTTGTGGCAAATAATCCTGTTCTCTGACAGAATTCTGCTAGTTTGTCTCCTCTGTCATTCCTATTTCCAAGTCCGTGAGGGCCAACTACATCTCCATCTCTTCCTTCACCAAGACTCGCATTCCAATCGCCCAAAACAGCTGTGTATGTTTGTCCTTTCTCAGATTTCATAAGATCTTCAATTTCATCGTAGATTTTGTCAACTTCATCGTCAGGGTGGTCTGATGTGGGCATGTAGACCACAATAATAACAATATCAATTGGTTTTCCTTTCAGCCGGACCAATAATAGTCTATCGCTGTGGTAGATTACTTTTGTAACACTGTCTGCTGTATCCTTGTCGAGGAGGAGTGCTACTCCTCTACTGCTTTCTGAACCCCCGCTGCTAATTACGCGTACATCATCGCTCATGAAATCATCCTGGTCCTTCCATCGGACTTCACACAGACCTAGTATGTTCAGTTGGTACCTTTCCATTTCTCTCTTCACATTCTCTAACTTTCCTCGTTGTAGCATAGTTCTCACATTCCACATTCCGATGCGTTTGTAGGGGTTTCGCTGAATGACGACCTGGGAAGCCCTACTTCTCCTGTCACTCCCCCTGCCGGACGCAGCATCATCAACCTGGTTGGTGATCCTGTACACGTCGTTCCCGTTATATTCATTCCTGGTGTGACGCATGATGTTCTTGGAGATAAATACAAAAGGTGAAGTCCCCAGTCCTCTTCCAACCGCAGCAGTGCTGATCCTAATTGCAGCATTGACCCCATCCGTTAGCCCACATTATACCTGGACTCGCATGGCATCTGAAGCTTCTGCCGAAAGGTTCTTATTATTGTCCCAGTCGCCTTTAGCTCCGACACTCGCCCTGCTGACCGACGAGCCAACCGTAACCCTGGTGAGGAGGGCTGACAGGTGCTACACCTTGCCCAAGGGTGACCTGAAGCAGTTTAACGTCATACTCAGGATACATGTAGTTTACAGCGTGTTATTGTACATGTACATATTATTTACTCCATATTAAATGGATAGTTGAGTTTTGGTATAGAGGGCGCTACACATAATAATTTTTTTGCGAGATAATGAAAAACTGAGTGTCAAATTTGAAATAGCATTCAATTTTAATGACAGAATAAACTTTATTTGATCAAAATCGGTTCAGAAATGGCTGAAATATCCATAAACATAACCATTAGTAATAAATGTGGGGCGCCACAATTATTCGATAATTTTGAACCAGCCATAAAAATATTTTTAAAATGCTTCCTCTTTTAAAAAATTTACAAAAGAGGATTTGAATAGTTGTTGATTATCTCTCTATCTAATCACTATTTCAACAAAACATGACATGCACAATATTTCGTTTAAAATGGTTGAAACTGATTAATGTTTAGAGAGCGCCCTCTTGAGTTTTAACGGCTCCTTTTGAATGATAGCAGGCCTTTTACTTAGTCATTTGTAATTTTGTATTCCTTTCAAGCATGGTGGAGTTATAACTATTAGTTTGTAATGTAAAGGTGCAGGTTTGAGTTACTAAAATTCAGTTAGACCAAAACTGTACTCTCTTTACCAGAACTCAACTATCCCTTTAATGTTTGAATTTGATAAAATATCATTTAACAAAAGTTATTACAGTGAATTGTATAATTATTACATCTGCCAACAAAGTTGGAGGAGGTTATGTTTCAGTCCCGTTTGTTTGTTTGTTCGTCACCAGTCTTCTGCTCACAATTTCACAGATATCTCAACCAATTTTTCGTAGAAGCTTCTGTTCATCTAGAAAAGAACCCATTACATTGTCAAGGTCAAAAGTCAAGGTCACACAAATATCCAAATTTGAGTGCACTGTGTCTAGTTTATATGTATGTTTGTACACTGGTCCTTCAAGACAAACTGCTGTCAGTTTGAGTTTACATGTATACCAATAGATCAATAAATACAAAAATAAATTAAATTAAAAAATAAATGAAATAATAAATAATTGCTGTGTATGTATGAATCAGAAGGTATGACAGGTAAATTATACTTTTCTCTAAATTTTTTATTATTATTATTATTATTATTATTATTATTATTATTATTCATGGTATTTATTTTGAACACGTATGGCAGCAAACAAGCTGAATTGCACGTGCTAAACATTCAATTAAAACAAACAATGTAATTCATATAAACACGAACAAACAATGTAATTTATATAAACGCGAACAATAATTGTGACATTTTGACATTACATGTATATATACATCATTGCGAAAATGACATAATAAATTCAAATACTAAAAATTACATTCTTGACCTTGTCTAAATGATCATTAATTCATGTTGTACAAACAATATAATTTATAATGGTGCATCATAAAAACCTTCATCATAATAATTAACTGCCATTTTTGTTATCTCTTCATGATGGAAACCACATAACTTAAATAACTGAAATAAAATATTGTGAATGTGATGTTATGTTGAAATAGTGATTAGATAGAGAGATTATCAACATTTAAAAACCACGCTCAAAATTGTCTAATAATTGTAGGGACCCACATTTATTACGAATGGTTATGTTTATGGAAATTTCAGCCATTTCTGAACCGATTTTGATCAAATAAAGTTCATTCTGTCATTAAAATTGTATGCTCTTTTGAATTTGACACTCAGTTTTTCATTATCTCACGAAAAAATTATTTTGAGTAGCGCCCTCTATACCAAAACTCAACTATCCCTTTAAACAAAAATAGATTTCCTTATTTGATTTTCTTTTCAATCTCAGTGATGCAGTGAACCAAATAACACTTGAAAGTATATTTGTTTTCAAAGTAACATATCAAATGTTCAAAACAAGTATCTTCTTGTGTTTGGGTATTCTAACAAAAGTTATGAAACTTTAGCATCAGAACCCAACCCTGCCTATCATATAACAATGCCTATCATATAACAATGGTAGAAATATAACCTTTTTGCCTTGTGACGCAGTTGGGCAAGTCAAAACAAGATTGTTCAACTTTTAGTGACCCGATGCAGTGATGCAGTGAACCAAATAACACTTGAAAATCTAAGATGCATCTTGATTATTTGTTTTCAAAGTAAAATATCAAATGTTCAAAACAACATGAGTATATGATAATCATTATTATCTTCTTGTGTTTGGGTATTCTAACAAAAGTTACCAAACCTTAGCATCAGAACCCAACCCTGCATAATAGACTATTACCTGTGCTGTAGTCTTTTCAGGACTTCAAGTTCACGAAAGAATTACCAATAGTCCTATCCAGTATCCAGGAGGGTGTTGCATAAAGAGTTGCGATCAATTGCAAAGTTGCTACAAGCGCATGTCAGAAAATGCACCTTAAGCCCGGCGCAGACAGAGCCGACTCGACCCGATCTGGTTTAAATCAGGCTAGAGTTGGGCCCGGTCGGTCGGAGCAGATTTATCGCGTTGAATCGGCCCCAACTGGCATCCGACTGTCTCTCGACTGGCAAAATGTGTGTCGCGAGGCACTGAAAACTGAGCCGATCGGAATGATAACCAGTCGAGTCGGCTCTGTCTGCGCCGGGCATTATATGCATAAATCTGATTGGCTCAAATGCACAAATGTTCTGACTTGCTATCAATCGCAACTCTTTACAACACCCCCAGGACCACCACAGTTCTATTGACTATTTAGGACTGAGTAAACAGCTTGATAGGCTTTTCTGTTATGAATTATGCTCCAATCAGAAACAAAAAATGTGACTTGTGTTGTTTTGTGTACTAAAAGTTTACAAAAATATAGGGGAAAGCATGGGATGTGTGTGTATAGTTTGATTATGTTGCAAAGATTCCCAGCATAGTTTTATCATCTAGAAATTGTTTTTTCCCCCTTCAATGATAACCCAAAGTAATAGGGGTGTGGTTAATACACAGGTGCAGTTTATACACCAGCAAATGTGAGAAAGATTCATACAGTCCTTTTCAGGTCTATCCACTCTCTCTCCCTCTCTCTCTCTCTTCACAGTACTAACACAAGCCATCTGTGTATTATAATTTATATAGAGTGAGTTCATAATAATACACAGTATCATTCAAAAATAGTTGAACTGTCCTACATCTAGAATGCTAGTCTAGTTCTAGACCCTCGGAAGTTGATCTCCGCCACCCCGAAAATCGCTGCCAAAACGAGAGATCTGTATATCAGCATTAAGCGCGCGATTAATGCTGATACTTTATACAGATCTCTCGTTTTGGCAGCGCTTTTCGGGGTGGCGGAGATCGACTTCCGAGGGTCTAGAACTAGACTACTAGAATGCCTGCATGCCCTTGTGATAAACACATCAACATATCGTAAATCATGTCAAGGGCTGTTAAAAGCCTTTCATGCGAACAAATAAAATCAAGCACCAACTTTCCTGAAATATTTAATATCAAAAGCCTGAGAATGATTATTGTCGCCATATATCATACCTGTTAATAAAATTTACTCTGATATTCATAAAGCTACCAAGATAAACAGGGCAAGCTGGTCTATACAGTAGAATCATATGGCACAGTGCTGGCATAGCGTGTTCCCCCTATGTTTTGTAATGGGTTTTTTTCTTCTTCAAATCATTGGGGGAGGAGGGGGGGGGGGGGGGGGGAGGGGGGGGCACAGGCACGCGTGAAAGTGCCCTGCATAAACCAACCAAGGGAATATGAAGCATGATCAATTGTGACCAGCTGTAGCAAAACCCTGCATGCACTTGGAGGTATTTCATGTTTTGAATAAATTACCATTTTAAGTTCACATAATGTGTGTAAAAGACTTTAATATGATTGTAAAAGTTGAAACATTCATATCTTCGCCAATTATTGATCAATTTGTTAGAACAAAGCTTCAAATGAAAGCTTGTTATGAGGCCTGTCTAATAATTGGCATGAAAATCTACATTTGGATTTTTACCGACAAGTGCAGGGTTTTGCTATGGCCGGTCACAATTGCTCATGATACATGTACGTAAAGAGACATAGGAGCTAGTGGATATCTGTAACCTTTATAATTCAAACCTCTCTCTCTAGGTTTTCCAAATCATCTCTTTACAGTCACATATCAATTTACATGCAGTATTCCATTCTGCCCGTTGTCTCGCACACAGCAAATCCAAAGAGACTAGCAGGCGCAATGTGGTGAAATGAGTGAATCAATGACTGACAATCAATGACTGCCCCTTATGCATTTGTTAGAGCGAGAATAGTCAGACTGATGCAGTGGCGTATCGCGGTTGGACTGATTGGGGGGGGGGGAGGGAGGGGAGGCATGCAAAATTATGAGGTGGGGGGGGGGCAGCACACTTTGTGTATATTTGGGTTTTTTTCTCAAAAAAATGTCCCTTTATGTACTCCTTTGTTTTTTTTCTCCAAAAAATGTCCCCTTATGTTTCCTATTGTTTTTTAAATTATTGGGGGGTACATGATGCCCCCCACTCGCCACCAACCCCCTCCCCTACCCCATCCCTATGCCACTGGATTGATTGATCATATCTATTACATATCTTGGAACATGGAAAATGTTATATCCCTGAAATGCAGTGTAGCATGCAAATTAATGTACTCATGTAGCGATATAATACAGCTCCCTCACAGTAACTGTATATTTTCCACCAAATTTACGAGACTGAAATGATGAATAAACGATGATGTGTGACGCCTCACTACAGCCTGGAACATAGCGGAGATAGATTGCCAATAGCGATCATCTTACGGTGTGAAGGGCAAGGTCGAAAGACTATTTTAGATTCAAGACTCTTTGAATAATATCTCCATTTCTTTGCTTCTATAATGCTAATAATAATAATAGACATTTTTATCACCTGACTTGGTAAATACAGTACATATGCCGCTGCCGTGTTATATTTTTGGATAGTACAGGGCAATATTACATGGCAATTGTTTACGATACAAAATGTACACATACCGTATTAGACGTGTATCGTACCGTGTTACTTGTACATGCATGTGACACGTATAAAATCATTTATCTCGCGGGCAGCGAACGCAAGAAAAAGTGATCTGGTAAATATAATCGAAGGAAACAATCGACAAATAGTTCTGATAGAAATGCAGTGATCTGAATATGTTGAGAGTACTGAGAAAGGCAATCTAAGTACGCCGATCGACTGTATTGTGCGTGTTGTGTGAATGTGATCTATGTGAAGCGGGTGTTTCTGTGAGCGAGTGAAACTGATTATGATTTCAATATGACAGTCAGATGATACAATTTTGTTGTCGGGAAAATCACGGAATATTCCTACCCTCGGGATTTCAAATGCTATTTCGTGAAGAAAATAAGTCCCTCGACTTCGTCTCGGGACTTATTTACTCTTCCCTCAATAGCATTTAAAATCCCTGTAATATTCCGTGCTATTCCCTCCACCGCCAGTTAACAACCGTATAATAGAGCACATCAAGAGCCTCTAACCATTCCATGCTCTCACTACACGGGCGTAGACATGTCATTGATACCCATTCAACTGGGGGGGATGATCTATTCATTCATCCCCCCTGATGAATAGGTATTACGTAAGTCGCTACGCCCGTGCCTCACTAAGTGCTATTGTTATTACACTCGTCAACGAATACACACTTCTATCGTTCCCACACACAAAGTGCACAATTTCCACTCCCCGAGGACTATTCCAGCCCGTCGAAATGCAATGCAATGCAATGCAATCAAGATTAACATGGTATTTACTGTAAAAACTAGAAAGAACATTAAAATGTTATTACAGTATGGTATGAATAACTAGATGGATCTTCGACTGCGCGCAGTCGAAAATTATGCCTCCGCTATCACGCAACTTTGATATCAAGCCAAACTTAACATGCGCTGAATTAATAAGTTTTTTGATGGTAATTCATCAACCAGATCTTGAGAAATCACAATTACGAGCTATTTTGGCATATGGGTCAGATTTTTGAACTATGCAATTTTGGCCATTTTCAGACCTTGAGCTACCTGAGTTTTATAAACCATTCAAGGTCAGCCTTGTTCTTAATTATGTATAGTAATGATGTATGATGTATCACATTCAGCTAATATGGTGCGATCTATCACTTGCTTGTAATACTTTGCACAGCTATTGTTTGCAAAGAGCAAGGTTCGCCACATTCATGACTAACCTTGAATCAAGACTCTTGCAACATCTCTTTTTCTTCATTCTAACAGAAATGCAATGCCACTGGGATCGAGTTACATGTAAATGTAATGATGTATGATGTCTCACATACAGCTAAAATGGTGCGATCTATCGCTTGCTTGTTGTAATACTTTGCACAGCTATTGTTTGCAAAGAGCAAGGTTCGCCATGCACATTCATGACTAACCTTGAATCAAGACTTTTGCAACATCTCTTTTTCTTTGTTCTAAGTTCTAACAGAGAAATGCAATGCCACTGGGATCGATTTACATGTAAATGTACACAGTAATGATGTATGATGTCTCACATACAGCTAAAAGTAAAATGGTGCGATCTATCGCTTGCTTGTTATAATTGTTTGCGAAGGGCAAGGTTCGTTTGTTGTTGTTGTTTATTGTTTATTGGCGGTTCATTCAATTTGAGTATTTTAACCACATTCATGATTAACGTTGAATCAAGATCTCTTTTTCCATCATTTCTATAAACAGAGAAATGCATTACCATGGAGAGTAAGTAAAATGGTAAGTGAAAAACGCGGTATGAGGCCTCACATGCAGCGCACATGGTGCGATGGATTGCTTGAAGCTATATTGTTTGCAAAGGGCAAGGTTTCGCCACACATATTTATTTCTTTGCGCACTTCTGAAAGAGAAATGCAATGCCACCAAAAGGGTAACACAGTAAGACATAAGAATGTACGATGCCTCTCATACAGCCGAACATAGCGGCCGCGGAACAACGCTCAAAGCTACAGTGCAAAGTGCAAGGTCTGCCACAAACATGACTATCCTTGTATCAAGACTCTTGCAATTTATCTCTTTTTTCTTTGTTTCTAATAATGTTCAGAGAAATGCATTACCATACTGATAGAGTTACAATACATAATAAGTGTAAAACACTATATGATGTCTCACATACAGCGAAAAATGGTTTGATGGATTGCTTGAAGCTATTGTTTGCAAAGGGCAAGGTTTCGCCACACATCTTCATTTCTTTGCTTGCTTATGAAAGAGAAATGCAATGCCACCAAAAGGGTAACACGGTAATTAAGACATAACAATGTATGATGCCTCTCATACAGCCGAACATAGCGGAATAACATAAAAAGCTAAGTGCAAAGTGCAAGGTTGGCAACGTTCATGACTATTCTTGAATCAAGACTCTTGCAATATATTCTTATTTCTTGCATGCTTCTGAAAGAGTAATGCAATGCCGTCGAGGGTGCTATACGAGAGCGGGTGCTCTACAACATGGTAAGACCAGAGAGGTGGAAGGAAACACAACAATGTACGCCTCACATACAGCGGAACATAAAGCGGAACAGCGGAAAATATAGCGGAACAGCGGAACATAGGGAACATATAGCTGAACAAGCTCAAAGCTACAGTCCAAAGTGCAAGGTCGGCCACATGCATGACTAACCTCAATTCAAGACTCTGCAATACACCATATAACAGAGATATAACACATTTCCATCAAGAGAAGCATGTTGAGTTAATGGTACCCTGGCCTGACTTGGTTGAAACTCACACAGACGTAGGCCTGATGGTACCCCGATTGAACCGTCTTAATATGAACGGGGTAGGTTCTGCAAACCGGACGACATCCGGATGTCACCCTGTCTTTTGGGGCCTATTAAGACGGGGTATATGCCCCCTTATCACCCCCTCAATGCTCCTCTTTATGCCTCCTCCCTCCTTCTCTCCCTCCTTGCTCCTTGTTGCCCTCATACCTTGTCCCCTTGTGGCGTCATTGGTTTTTTTACTAGATCATTTGAATAATGTTTCTGTACAAGTTATAACATATATTCAGATGTATTTTAATAATATGATCAATCATCAAAGTAGCTGTAATATGAATACTGATTTTTAATCAACATACAATGTAGTTTATTGGGAACAAACAGCAAGCATTATGTGATCTTCTGCACATCAACTGCGTAACGCCCTGGCAAGTACGAGAGCACATTTTGTTAATTTCTTCTTCTGTTTTTGCTAGATGCACTAGACCTGAACAATATGTGTCTGTAAATCTGTTTCACCCTTATTGCCATCTCAATTCTTGTCTAAATGTGCCCCCAAATTGATACCCCCTCCGTTGCAATCTCTTTGCCCACTGTTGCACTCTCTATGCCCCCCTATCGCCTCCTCAATGCTCCTCTTTGTGCCTTCTCTTCCCCTCATTGCTCCAATTGTTGCCCCCATACATTGTGCCCTTGTGGCCTCATTGTTTTCTCAACTAGTTCATGTGAATAATGTTTCAGCTTGTACAAGTCATACAATATTCAGGTGGGGCTCCATACTTCCTAGAACACGAACAATGAAATCTGGATTTTATTCACATACTGCTAAATATAATGCTCTTGCACGTACATGTACGTGTCTGTATAGTCTGGATTACTGCTACAATGCTACACGACAATTGATGCTCATGCATGTACACAGCAAACATAATGCGATCGCCTGCGCATATACTGCGCACAGGACAAGGACTACGTCAGTCATTTGATTTCCCCCCTCTTTTTCCTCTCTACGATTGCGAGACAAGATCAATCATCTAAGTACCAGTAATATGAATATTGATTTTTAATCAACATACAATATAGTTTATTGCAAACCCTTACAGCAAGCATTATGTGATTACCCGCACATGAACTGCATTACGGGCAAGGACGAGAGCACATTTTGTTCATTTCTTCTCCCTTTTTCACTAAGATGCACCCGACCTGAAGGATACGTGTCTGTAATAAAGTATTCAATCAGGGCTCCATGTTTCACGTAGTCTGGATTGTATTAACATAGCTTTACAATATGCTACTGGTCGCTGGACAAAGCTCATGCATGTACACAGCAAACATAATGTGATTGTCTGGGCAAAGCTACTGCGCACAGGACAAGGACTTTGTCAGCTATTTGTTCCTCTCTAAGTCTAAGATTGGCAAGACATGATCAATCACATAAAGTAGCTGCATAATATCAATATTGAATTTTAATCAACATACAATGTAGTTTATTGCAAACCCTTACAGCAAGCATTATGTGACTGCCCGCACATCAACCGCACAACGGGCAAGGACGAGAGAACATTTTGTTCATTTATTCTTCTTTTCACATCTGAGCACATAAGATGCACCAGACGTGAAAAAAAGCACATCGCGGTTATCTCTATCTGTACATAATAAGATTATGGGCAATTCCAAGCAAACATTGACATAAGCACCCATTTTTCAAATTCGTCGAATCATAACATATTTGGTATCAAATTAAAGCTTAAAGATTAAACTATTCAAAAATGCATTTTGTTCAAAACAAAATTTGGCGTAAACTATTATTTCATAGGAATTAATTAGCATAAATTAATTTTCAATTATTTTCACAAAATATACTTGTAAATATTAAGCTTAAAAGAGCTGCAAAAATAGGTTTTCATAAAATTTTCTTTCAGTGTTGGTAAGAACATTACTTCAATTTATCAGATAAATATGTATTTCGGCATTTTCGCTCTTTGTTCTGCTTCAGTGACTGTTTCATTTATAGTCATCTATATGTCACGCTGTTACCCTAAAAACAGGTATTTTTAATATTTCTGGAAAAATATGAATGGGAATGAAATTATTTTTTGTTTCTTCTTCATTCACCCATAGGGCTATATTATGGATGCTAAATAGCAGCATTATCTTTTACCACTAATTAATCTAAGCAATATCAATTTGGTCACGCTGTTACTTTTTGGGTAACAGCGTGACGCAACCTACTTTTTTTTTGCAATATCTCAAGAATCGTTGGATGGATTCTGTTCAAACTTTGTACAAGACATGTATTCAGAGGTATGGATTATCTGATACATTTTGGGGCCATGAGGTCAAAGGTCAAAGGTCACAGCTAATTAATATGCAAAAAATGTATAATTCTCAAGATATTTCAAGAATCCTTGAAGGATGACATGATAATTAATACTGGTATGCATTCAGTGAAGTAGATGACCTGATTATAGAATTTGGTCATGGGGTCAAAGGTCAACAGGTCAAATTATTGTAGTTTTATTTTTTATCTCACAAAAAATGCCCGAATTAATGTTAGAAAGAGTACTGTAGATAAAAGAAAATTTGATGAAAATGTCTGGAGCACAGGTCAAAGGTCACTCGGATAATTACCAATTCAAACACAAAAACTTACTGACATTAAAATCATGTTACATGAAACAAATCACTTGTAGATATGCACTGTGCTACATGAAATTAAACATGTGTATGCTAATTTGAGAAATAAGGTCAAAGGTCAGATGTCAAAGGTCTAATATTTCATTGTTGCAATTAAGTTTGTATTTTGGGTTTGATATTTGATGGTTCCTCAAACTAAATTCTGAAAAAGATAAGAATTTCAGTTTTGTCCAAAAACATTTTTGATCAATAGAGGGCGCTAGGCTGCAAATTTGTGTCATGCGAACCATCATTTCAGAGCATCTGGGTTATATTACCCATTCATCTAGTTCTGTATAGATTCTGGATGACTACATCAAAATTATATAATCTTATTCATCTCATCAATATCTCCCATATATATAACATGTACAATTCAGAGGTCACGCTGTTACCGTCACGCTGTTACCGTGCACAGATACGTTTATGATATCATATTTAATATGAACATTGGATTTTTTCTACATTTTTATTTGGATGTTCTAGCTTGATGTCTAGTACAAAGAATCAATGTGACAAAATTGCAAAATGTTCCTGTAGTTCACAGAGTTTGCTTAGTTTCTTACCATGTAAGAAACCCATGTCTTTTTGCCGTCACGCTGTTACCGCAGATATTGATATTCATAATTCATAATTTAGTGGGAATTTTGATTTTCTTTCCTATTGTAAATAATTAGTAGGATAGTGGTAACAGATGCATATCAAAATTTGGTTCTGGACATTTTTATTTTGTGAGTTATTTAGACTTTCATCGTGAGAAACACCCTCCTACCGTCACGCTGTTACCTTGGAATTGCCCTTATGCAAGCAAGGCTCCATCTTCATAATCAGAGGGATTATTCAAGTCTGGGTTTTCATTAAAGGGACTTAGTAACATTGTCCAAATCCTCAAAATAAATTTTTCATTCTAGCGGTTCCCTCATACCTTGTTGTATTCGTATTAACAATAACAATAAAATCATGGGACAGGTTTTGGTTTTTCAAATTTCCCTTTCGTTACAAAGATATGTACGATCGAAGTATTCAGATAAGAAAAACTCCGGGCGAGTTTTTCTTCTGTGTACAAAGTGAGTGCAGTGAGTTATTGAATATCACTTTGCATTTTCACTCATTACTTGGCCATGCAATGTCCATTTGACTTGAAATTTTCACACAATACCCTGTGGACATATGAGATAACAATAATATACATTGCATCAACCATTCATCACTTTTTGCACATGTCAACAAAGTTACTAGATCCCTTTAACTTTCATGTACACATACACGTACATGTAGTCATGCAGACGCCTAAATACAGCAACCATAATGTCATTGACTGAATAATGCTCATGGGGAAAGCACCCACTCATAGCCATGCAAGCCTCCACACTGATCTTGTTTCCGTACTGGCCGCCCATTCGGACCAGAGAAATCATATATTTTAACATTTTACTTGCCCAAACAAAAAATTCTACCGTATTTGTCGGTGTATAAACCGCACCTGTGTATTAACCGCACCCCCCTTTTTGCAAGTTTTTCTGTATGAAAAAAGTGTGGTTAATACGCTATAAACCGCACCCTTGTATTAACCGCACCCCCTTTTGCAAGTTCTTCTGTATGGAAAAAGGTGCGGTTAATACACCAGCAAATACGGTACTTGCTAAAATGAAAAAAATATGTTAAAAGAAGAAAAATGAACTGTGCCCACTGTCACACACTCATAGCCAAGCCTCCACACTGCATGATCTTGTTTCCGTACTGGCCACCCATTCGGACCAGAGCAATCATATATTTTAACATTTTACTTGCCCAAACAAAAAATATACTTGCCCGGAAAAAAAATATGTTAAATTTAAAAGAAGAAAAATTAACTGTGCCCACTGTCACCCACTCATAGCCAAGCCTCCACACTGTGACTGATCTTGTTTCCGTACTGGCGGCCCATTCGGACCAGAGAAATCATATATTTTAACATTTTACTTGCCCGGAAAAAAAAAATGTTAAAACTAAGAAGAAAAATGAACTTATATACATGCTACATAGCTCGATCTGCTTGACAAAATATTCTCTTGTTTGTAGATGAGATTAATTATACACACATGGAATTACATTTTTTCTCTCATACATGTAGTTGAACAGATATATTAGTTGCCCGATCAGGCAACTATCTAAACAAGATGCATTTATGAAATTGTACTTGCCCGACATTACAACAAGTTTTACTTGCCCTTGGCAAGCGGCTAAAGGCTAGTGTCAAGACCTGGCGTAGCTAGAGGACAAGCATGATAGGAATTTGTTCCCCGTTTTCCTTTTCAAGGCTGGATAGACTTGGAACAGAAGTGGCTGTAAATATGGATACGTTTTTTCTACGAACATATGTACGTGTGACGCCCACATGTATACAACAAACATCATGTGGTCCCCTGCACATGTATGTACATGTATGTAGTCACTGTGCAATTATAAGGGCAAGAACGATAGGAACTTGTTCCCCGTTTTCCTTAAGACTAGCTAGACTAAAACGATATAGTGTCTGTAATATAAAGATGGGTCTTTATTAACCCGTTCACTACGAGATTCTGAAAACCTCATAGACTTTGTACATAGCCCACTTGGTTCCTGTAAACAATGGGTTAACATAGTGACGCCCACATGTATACAACAACATCATGTCATCCCCTGCACACATATGTATGTAGTCACTGTGCACATAAGGGCAAGGACGATAGGAATTTTTTCCCCGTTTTCCTCAAGACTGGCTATAGACTTGAACAGAAGTGTCTGTAATCATGGGCGTCAATATGGGGGGGGGGGGGGGGGGGGGGGGGGGGACATGTGTCCCCCCCTCCCCCCCCCCCCCCACTTTTGAAAGTGGAGGGGATTGTCCCCCCCCCCCCCAATTTTTCCATAAGTGTATACATTATGTATGTTTGATACTTTGATTCCATAGATTTCACTCTGACATACATGTATTATGTGAAATTTCTGTCTCAGGTATGCACCAAATCACACAATTTCAAGCCCAGAAGTGCAAAAGCTCCAGAGCTACACCCTCCCCCGCTCAGTCGCTTTGCTTCCTCGCCGATGTCCACCCCCCCCCCCCCCACCCCCCACTTTTGAGAAGCTGTTGACGTCCTTGTCTGCAATATAAAGATGGGTCTTTATTAACATAGTGTCACCCACATGTATACAACAAGAATCCTATATGATCCCTGTCGCTGTGCAAATAAGGGCAAGGTCAAGGGAATATGTGACCAGCTATATCAAAGCCCTGCACAAGTCCGTAATTCTTGTTTTGAAGAAATGGGCATTTTAAGTTTACATAATGTGTGTAAAAGTTCTATGATTGTAAAAATGTAATCAATCATATCTTCCCCAATTATTGACTAATTTGTTAGAACAAAGCATTAAATGAAAGCTTGTGATGAGACCTTTCTAATGCCAATGGTATGAAAATCTATATTTTAATTTTTACCGACAACTGCATGGTTTTGCTATAGCCGGTCACATATTTGTCTCACCTTACAAAGCTATACGTGAACAGTGTGTGTAGCTACTGCGCACATGCCAAGGGCGCCAGCAATTTTTCTCCCATTTGTCGTTGTTTTGAATATATAACGGGGATTACTGAAGCTGAGGGTTCATTAGGCTGAGTCACCTGAGTGTTCTTAAATTACATACTGATGCGCTTAGAAACATTGTATTAAGCGCTTTAATAGAAACATTGTATTAAGCGCTATATCAGTGCTCGAAATAAGCGTAGGCCCGCTGGCCCAGGCCCACAAAAAATTAGCTCTGGGCCACCAAATTTCATTGATCCTAAATTCTACTGGCCCGTTAGGCCAACCAAATTCAACAGAATTTGTTTAATATATTATTCTTTCGTTAATAATATCGCTAATGATATTCGTTTGTCTCGCAATGTAAGGTCAACAAGGAATCTAAAGATCACAACGTTTTGTGCGCCGCTGCAACACTTCGTCAGGTGATACAAATATGCTGTGAGCAAGGGTATTTATACCCTATGGCAGGCGCAACGTGCTATCCCGCTTGAGCGAGTAAGCGCCTGATTGGCCAGTAAAGGACACATCCTATTGGCCGATGCACACGGGTGTTCCACCAATCAGCGGGCCGCTGGCTCGGCTCGTCTGTTGGACGGCAACAAGGGCTTGCCGGTTCGGACTGGTCGCGGAGTGTCATGGTGGCGTATCGTACGCATCCAAAATTCGGGGATATCGATCCCGTTGTCTCTATTGAAATTGTTGGAGTTGAGGCGGATATTGATAGCTTCCTTTATCCTACGTGTGTACCAGTGCCGTTCTTGGGAAAGGCACTGAACCCCGTCCCAGTTTGGCTGATGCTGGCTCTCCCAGGCATGTTCGGCTACGGCTGAGTTGTCAGTTCGGCGGAGCCTGACATCCCTTTTATGCTCAGTGATTCTTTCTGATATCGGTCTTTGTTTGGGGCCACCAGATTTAGTTTTCGGGCCATTCAAAATTAAACAATGTTATTTTTATTTGCCTGACTGGGCCACGAGGCAAAAGGGTTAATTTCTAGCTATAAATGTAATTTTTTATTATTGTAGTCCATGAACATTGACTGAACATTGACCCGTTATAATGTAAACTTGTGGCTTAACTTCGCGTTACCAATGAAACATTGCTTCACAAAGCAGCGATTTCCATTCAATATACAGCAAACATAATTTAATCACCTGCTCATAGCTGTTGTGCACAGGACAATAAGATCTTGTCAATTTTATTCCCCATTTTTTCCTGTTTTCAATAAGTCTGGTTGTTCAATAGTCAGACTCAGTTGCCCACATACATGTACATTGACTACAATGTCATTGATTGCACGCACGCGGCTACTGTGTGTGCTTGCCTTCGAACAAGGTCGATCTGAGTGTTTTCCCTTTGTTTATTAATCGAGACCTGATTAATTATGCGAAATAATGTGATCGCCTGCGCATAGCTATATTGCCCACAGGGCAAGCACAAAGGCAATTTTCCACATTTGTCCTTGTTTTTAATAACAGGGAATATTAAAGGGATAGTTGACTTTTGGTATAGAGGGCGCTACACAAAATATTTTTTTTGTGAGATAATGAAAAACTGAGTGTCAAATTTGAAAGAGCATATAATTTTAATGACAGAATGAACTTTATTTGATCAAAATCGGTTCAGAAATGGCTGAAATATCCATAAACATAACCATTTGCAATAATTGTGGGGCCCCACAATTATTGGATAATTTTGAACCATGCAGCCGTTAAAAATTTTGTTTTTAATTTTAAAATTCATGAAAGAGGTTTTTAAATAGTCGATTATCTCTCTAGCTAATCACTATTTCAACAAAACATCACATGCACAATATTTTATTTTAAAGGGTTGAAACCAATGAGTTTTTAGAGAGCGCCCTCTTGAGTTTTAACAGCTCTTTTGGAATGATAACAGGCTTTTTATTTTATTAGTCGTTTGCAATTTTTCATTCCTTTCGAGCATGGTGGAGCTATAACTATTAGTTTGTAATGTACATGTAATTGTGCAGGTTTTGATTACTAAAATTCAGTTTGACCAAAACTGTACTCTCTTTACCAAAGATCCCTTTAAGTCTGGGGGTTCATTAATTTATATACAGTCATGTACATCCTCACCTACATACTGCGAGCATAATGTCATCGTTTTCAATAACGTGGAATTATTGATGCCTGGATGTTCAACTTACATACAATAGTCTGACGCCCACATACAGTAGGTACAATATATGTTGTCATTGGTTGCACGCAGCTACTGCGTGTGCTTGCCTTTAATAAAGACATGGTCGATCTGAGTGTTTTCCTTTATGTATAAAACATTTTCCAATTGTTGTCAAGTGTCCATATGGCAACAGCTATAACGCTCCATTCTGATTCTGCGTGTGTTCGTCGATCTGAGCGTTTTCCTTTTTGTATAAATCAAGATCTGGGCCCCATTTCATAAAACATTTTCCAATTGTTGTAAAGTGTCCATATGGCAACAGCTATAATGCTCCATTTTGATTGGCTGTTAGCATAGTAAGATTTGATTGGCTGTTAGCATAGTAAGATCTGATTGGCTGTTAGCATAGTAAGATCTGATTGGCTGTTAGCATAGTAAGATCTGATTGGCTAATAGCATAGTAAGAACTGATTGGCTGTTAGCACAGTAAGATCTGATTGGGCCAGCAAAAATGAATAAAAGTCATATTTTGGTGGCCCGATCGGGCAAGCAGATTTTCAACCCAACATTGACAAAATGAGAAAAAAAATCTTCCATGTAATATGCTTCATTAATAATTACAGGTTTAATCAGTAATGAATTACAATTAATATTCATGATATTTTGAATAGTAAAAAGTTTACTCATGAAATATAATTTTCGGGCCAGTAAATTTTTCTTTCGAGCCACCAGAAAAATTATTTACTGGCCTGACAAAAAAGGTATGTGTGGAGCCATGGACTATAGGTCTTACATACATGTATATATATAATGACAATGGCAAGATTTATTGATTATTGTTATGGCTAAAATTCCAGACAAGTCACAATATTATATTTCTCCAAATCAGATTAAGAATTCAATCATCTTCTTCATATCTGCTTATAAATGTTTATAGATCTGCTACATTTTAATAAACAACGTCTCATTGGGAACTTAAGTAGTAGCAGTATAGATTAATGACTATGCTTAGAGCAAGGGTAAGACTTCAATTACCATTTGTATGACTTCGATTCTCAATACGTCACAATACTTTTCTCCAAAGCAGACTAGTGTATTTCAAGAATTCTTACTATATTTGGACCAACTTTTTCATTTCACCTGATATTTATAAATCTGCAATATTTTTATAAACAACATGGTATATGTATTTGTATAAATTCAGTTTCATGAGACGATAATATATCCTGACTGATGGATCTCATCAAGTACAGACTAGTAGAAGCAAGAGCGAGACAGAAATTATTATTTCTATGAAAGTCCTTCAAGTCTAGACAAGGCAGAACATTAAAAGAATTATGATCGACATCTTCATTTCCTCCGATCAATGATTATAAATCTGCAAGATTTTGTAAACAACATCTTTAACTAACATCCCATTCATACTTGCGTCTAGCACTGGCTCGGCACTGGCTTAAACTGTTTGGAATTGCCTAGCCTCAGCCTTGGCTCGGCCTAGCCTGGCATTACGCAGATGCTAGACACGGCTAAGCCACTGTTATCGCAAGTGAGAATGGAACACTATCTAGCATAACGTTGTGCATGCGCATTACGGTCTTGCTCGCACATAATTTGCTTACCAGGTAGTCACCGTTACGTCACAATAGGGGTGTTCTACATCATTTTAAATTGCTACTGCCAACGTCGTATTGCGCATTCCCAGAAGCATCCAGGACACTGTTGCATTCATACCTGCGCGATACTTGTCCAGTGTTGATGCCAAGTATGAATGGGTAGTTTGAATGGGTAGTATGAATGCCTAGTATGAATGGGTAGACATCTTATCCCAGGCCGGTGCTAGGCCAGTGCCGAGCCAGTGCTAGACGCAAGTATGAATGGGATGTACATTATGTGGAGAAGATGTATCTCACTGTGCTTTAGCAAGGGCAAGACTATACATAGATGACTATTTTTGTGACTTCAATTCTAGGTAAAGCAGATTAGGAAGTTTAATCAACTTCTCTATTTTCGGCTGATGATTATAAAGCTGCAACATTTTTATAAACAACAGCTCAATCAAGATTTAAAGTAGAAGAAGCATACATTTATCACTCTATTTTATCAAGGACAAGACTTATTTTTATTTTAGATTATTTTAATGACTTCAATTCAAACACATCACAATATTTTTCTCCAAAGCAGATTTAAAGAACTTTGACCAAAGATAACTATTAAACCGTTTCCTCTGTTTTGTGCAAATCTGCATATTTTTAATTTTAAAAAACCTTGTCAAGAAGTGAAGAAGAAGAACAGATTAATTACTGGGCCGGTGCAAGGGAAATATTTTAGCAATTATTTTTAGGACTTCCAAGTCTAGATGCATCAAAATATTTTTCTCCCAATCAGACTATTTAAAGAATTCTGACCAAAGATTAACTACCTCATTTCCAAAACATCTTCTTCGTTATGTGTTTTGTCAGTTCGTTTTTTGGGGGAGGTGTCCTTTAGTATGATGTAAGGGACCGTAAATTTGGTAAAAGTGGTTGAAACATAGACTGATTGGATCTCACCTACCCTTATAGGACAAGGATGCAAGAGCATGTTTACAGCTTTCTCCAAGATTCTGGAACATCTTCTTTGGTTTGTTTGTTTGGTTGTTGTTGTTTTTTTTTTTGGGGGGGGGGGAGATGTCCTTCTGATGTAAGAGCCAGAAAAAGTGGTTGAAACTTTGACTGATTGGAACTCACCTACCATTATAGGGCAAGGATGAGAGGGCAAGTGAGCTGTATTTTAAGATTCCAAAACATCTTTGTTTTGTATGTTCATTTACTTCGGGGGCAGGGGGGAGATGTCTTTTACTCCTCATGATGTAAGAGCCAGTCACATTAGTTGAAACATTTATCGATTGATACATGTATAACTTTCCTTTGAAGGGACAATTATAGAAGCGCATAAAGCCTTCTTCAAGATTTCAAAACAGCGCCTTTGTTTTGTTTCTTGGAATGTTTTATTGTTTTGAGGGGTGAAGTGTCCTTATGATATATGAGCCAGTAATAATGGCTTAAACATTGATTGATTAATTATAATTAACTCTGAAAGGACACTTTGACTGATTGGATCTCACCTACCCTTATAGGGCAAGGATGAGAGGGCACGTTTATAGCTTTCTTCAAGATACCGGAACATCTTCTTCGGTTTGTATGTTTGTTTGTTTGCTTTTGGGGGAGGTGTCCTTAATCTGAAGGATCCAGTAAAAGTGGTTGAAACAAAGACTGATTGGATCTCACCTACCCTTTTAGGGCAAGGATGCAAGAGCATGTTTATAGCTTTCTTCAAGATTCCAAAATATCTTCTGTTTTTGTTATGTGTTTCGTTGGTTCGTTTTGGGGGAGGTGTCCTTAATCTGAAGGATCCAGTAAAAGTGGTTGAAACAAGGACTGATTGGATCTCACCTACCCTTTTAGGGCAAGGATGCAAGAGCATGTTTATAGCTTTCTTCAAGATTCCGAAATATCTTCTTTTTTTGTTATGTGTTTCATTGGTTCGTTTTGGGGGGAGGTGTCCATATGATGTAAGAGCAAGTAAAGTGGTTGAAACATAGCCTGATTGGATCTCACCTACCCTTATAGGGCAAGGATGCTAGAGCACGTTATATCTTTCTTCAAGATTCCTAAATATCTTCTTTTTTGTTATGTGTTTTGTTGGTTCGTTTTGGGGGGAGGTGTCCATATGATGTAAGAGCAAGTAAAGTGGTTGAAACATAGCCTGATTGGATCTCACCTACCCTTTCAGGGCAAGGATGCAAGAGCATGTTCATAGCTTTCTTCAAGATTCCGAAATATCTTCTTCAGTTTGTTTGTTTGGTTGCTTTTGGGGGGAGGTGTCCTTATGATGTAAGAGCCAGTAAAAGTGGTTAAAGGGACTTAGTAACATTGCCCAAATCCTCAAAATAAAATTCTAATTCTAGCCGTTCCCTTATACCTTGTTGTATTCGTATTAACAATAAAATCACGGGACAGGTTTCGGTTTTTCAAATTTCCCTTTCGTTACAAAGATATGTATGATTGAAGTATTCAGATAAGAAAAACTCCGGGCGAGTTTTTCTTCCGTGTACAAATTGAGTGCAGTGAGTTACTGAATATCACTTTGCATTTTCGCTCATTACTTGGCCATACAATGTCCATTTGACTTGAAATTTTCACACAATACCCTGTGGACATATGAGATAACAACAATATACATTGCATCAACCATTCATCACTTTTTGCACATGTCAACAAAGTTACTAGATCCCTTTAAAACATAGACTGTTATAGACGTTATATCTTTCTGCAAGATTCCAGAATATCTTCTTCGTTATGTGTTTTGTCAGTTCGTTTTGGGGGGGAGGTGTCCTTTAATATGATGTAAGGGACCGTAAATTTGGTAAAAGTGGTTGAAAAGTGGTTGAAAACCGAGCATTGCTGTGGGAAGCTCAGCGATCAATCAACAGACCAGGCAGCAAGATCGAATCTGCCTGGTCAATCGACGGCAGGATCATTGTTGCTACAAAATCAGCAAACCACAAACTCATGAGAACAATCCACACAAAGGAAGATATTAACAAACTGTAAATACAAACAGGACTGATTTTGATTAACTTATACTAGAAACAAATAAAGAATTAACAAAAATAGTTGATTGGTTTAATGCAAATGAGTTAATTGTGAATTATGAAAAAACAAATGTATTATATTTCCATGGTAAAAATAGTAAATATGATATTAAACATGATGTTAAAATAATGATGAATGAAGTCACCTTAACAGTAAGCTCATCTGTTAAATTTTTTGGAGTCCTTTTAGATAATACTTTATCTTTTGAAAATCATAGATTGTATACTAAGAATAAAATTTCAAAAAGCATTGGTCTACGTAAATTAAGCTTGATATTACCAGAAAAGGAATTCTTTATGTCGTACAATTGCTTAATTTTGCCATATTTACAATATTGTTATAGAGTACAGAAGCCATGACGTCATAAAAACACTTTTTTAAAATTTTCAAATTTGGACTTCATTTTCAGAAAGAGCATTACAAATAATGTCCAAATACCGAAAATCACAGGAATAGGTAAAGTATTGGGTGAGATATGCCCATCCAAATTCATTTTACTTCAATAGGCAATCAGTGTTAGTGCACTGGTTCACTGGCTATCACTGATTGCCCATTGACAAAAAAAATCATTCGGATGGGCATATCTCAGCCAATACTTAACGGTATTTGGACATTATTTGTTAAAATGCTCTTTCTGGAAATGAAGTCCAAATTTGAAAAAAAAAAAAAAAATGTTTATGACATCATTTATGACATCACACTTCAACACCCTATATGTGACCTTACACCACAAAACGACCGTTATGTCGCCGTGGTAGTTTGTCTGTTATTAGCTGATATAGCCAAATTTGGTTTAAAATATGAAATTCAGGATTTTGGTATTTCCTGAATGAGGAAAAATAATCTACCTGTTGTGAAATTTTGAGCATCAGAAATCATGTTTAAATATGATGTTTTAATCAAATAAATATGATCAGATTACAGTGCTTGAATGGACGCCGATCTTTGAAACGGCCGTTTTCTCCCTAACTTTAAACCCGATTCAGCCATGTTCCAAATCTTGGCTGCTCATTTTGAGAGGGTTCGCTTATTCCAAATATGACAAATTATATATCATTTTAAAGGTATTGACTTCTACTTTACTGTCACGTACAAATTAGCACAATCATTTTCCCCGACTTATTGGTTGTTTTGTGGTGTGAGGTCACATATATTACTTGGGCCAGCGTTGGGAAAACTAAGTTAGACACTCTATATAAACTCCAAAAGAAAGCTCTAAGAATTTGTACTAACTCTAACTATAAAGCTCATTCACTTCCTTTGTTTTTTTGTTTGAATACTCTTAATATTTATGATATTCATAAAATTTGAACCGCTACATTAATGCATTATGTTTTTAATAATTTGTCACCTAACAATATTTCTAAAATGTTCCTTTGTAATAATTTAGTACATTCATATAACACTCGCTCAAGTAATAAATACCATTACCTAAAGGTTAATACTCAAGCAATATTATACTCTGTTAAACATAATGGTCGTCGTATATGGAATGAATTATCAAATGAATTAAGAAGTTGCACTCTTCAGTCTGCATTTAAAGCCCAATGGAAGAGATTATTAATCTCTTCATACTCAAACTAACTCATGTAAAGATAGTTTTATGTTCTTCCCCATGCAATGTGTGCGCCATGTGTATGGGTGTGTGAGTGCGTACTTGTAGGAATGTAATGTACATGTATGTTGTAAGAATTTTGTTAGGTTGTATAATTTGTATCAAATTTGCAAAACTATATAATTTGTGTCTAAAAGGGGGCTACTGCTTACAAGTAATTATTATTTGTTGTAGTCTCCTATTTCAATATGAATTTATATGATTGATACATGACTTGTATTACATCTTATTGTATTGTATATTTATGATTTTATGATTGAAATTAATAAAATGAACTTGAACTTGAACATAGACTGATTGGATTTCACCTACCCTATAGGGCAAGGATGGGAGGGTAAGTTTATAGCTTTCTTCAAGATTCCGGAACATCTACATGTACTTTGGTTTGTTTGTTTGGTTGCTTTTGGGGGTCGTGTCCTTATCATGTAAGAGCCAGTAAAATTGTTTGAAACATTGATCAAATGCTCATAATAACCTTTGAAACGAAAAGGACGTAGCACACAAAATCTTCTTTGTTTTCCTTGTGTTATATAGGGGAGGTGTCCACGGTTCGCTATTTTGAACTAGGCTAGTTTAATGTGCGCACTTCACAACACTGAGCCAGTATCTATTTTTCACTGCGCGCAAGGCGTTCGCAAGATAGCACTGCACGACTGATTTACAAATCCATTTTTTTCCTTCAGATTCTTGACAAGAGCCAAAATGCCCTCTCATCCTTAGATATAATGAACAAAGTCACATGAAAAGTATTCTCATAGAAGGTATCTTACCAGGATATGTCAGGTCCACATCCGGCACATCTTCCAGAGAGTAGAGCGGTGATGGGATGTCATCGGGAATCTCCAGGGTCAGGGGTTCGGTGTCTTCCCCAGACCCTATTATAGGGCTCTGTACACAATCCATTACGCCAGGATGCTGACCTCCTCACCACAGAACAGAAACTGTCGCAGATCAGCTCGCCTCGGGACAAAAACTCAAATTTCAATTCCTTCTGCAACAGAAAGGACAAAAGAACATACATTCTTGTCAAGAGCAGTGATACAAATTAGCGTCATCGGAAATCTCTATAGTCTCTATGGTGCGCAATGAATAGTTCACGATGAAGCCAGAAGAGAACAAACCAGCTTGCCTCGTGAATATACATTTAACCCATTCAGGACTGGTCCCGAAAATACTCTGGCTTTGGTCGGTGTAAAATGTACGTTGTAGCAAAATCAGCCAGTCCTGAACCGGTTAATCAGACCTGTTTCAATTCCCGCTTTGACAGAATGAACAAACGTATAAAATATTTTGTCAAGTTTGTACAAATTGAGATATATAAGGAAACAAGCATTGATCACGATCCAAACAGAAAATCCAACAATAAAATCCCCAAAATCCCCAAAAAATAAAAATATTTTCGTGTTTCTTTTTTTTTCGGGGGCTCTTTTGGGCATTTCGGGGGCGAATTCGCCCGCCGCCCCCGTGTATTTTTTTTTCGCTGCGGTGAACCAATATATATATGCACATATATCTTTAAACTCAAATTATTGTACATGTATGCATGTATCACTGTATTTGAACTATAGCAAGGACAAACAACAGGGAACAGTTTACATAACAGTGTTATCTTTCTTTTATCTAAATGCACACTAAGTGTAACTTCAATTTTAATCTATATACAATGTAATAGTACAACTGCACAATATTGCAATGCATGCAAATGTACAATGCACAGCCGTGACAGCAAGTTGACGTGTTTGTGTGCATAATATTGTGCATGTGCTATTTAATGAGTGTAACATGAGCTGGATTTTATTCACGTACATGCACATGTACGCACGTACGTGTGCATGTACATGTATTTAGCGGTGCTGTCGGGTAAAATAGCATACTAAGTGGGATATATATATATATTTATCTTTCCACGGAGTATCTTATTGAATTTCGTTGTTTTCTATACAGGGTGGCCCAGAAATAACAGAACGGGGTGCTTGCTATAATGAAGACACATGATGCCCATCATAGCAACTAGTAACGTTCAATGCGTGCGTCACTGTTAGTACCCCTTATTCTCTATACACAGCTGAACGCACACTCACGATGGCGCACGGTGGATCGTTACTCGATGCAGTATGGCGGGCATCATGAGTCTTTAGTACCCTGTTCCGTTATTATTGGGCCACCCTGTATATTTATATATACAGTATACCACGACTATCATTTAGATGCAGGTGTCGTAATTTATCCCCACGCACACGTAACTAGCCACATGCATATCAAACGGTACTGACGGCTACCCGCCCCCCCCCCCCCCCCCCCAACATGCGGCATAGCACTGGGGTGGGGGCATGGGGGCACATGCTCCCAACCCAATAATGTAATATGTAAACCTAAGGGGAAAATCCTTTACTAAATAAAGAAATAATTATTGTGCTCCCCACAAAATAATTTGGGTGCCCCCCCCCCCCATCAGTCCGATAATGCTAAGCCACTACACCCACCCACACGCACACACACAGCTCAGGTTCTCCCTTCCCTGGACAGCCCCCAAAATTCTTTTGCTCATTACCCCACTCATCTTTCACGCTTCATGCTGATGAAAAAATGAATTGTCCTCGTGCAAAGTAAATACATAGATAATTTGCATAACCCCCCCCCCCCCCTTCTTAATCAGTCTGACCACTGCCCCTCCCATTCCCCACACAGCTTGGTATCTTTCTTCCCTCAAAAGTATGAGCGTAGCATGGTCGAGCTGATTGGGGGGCAAAACTTATGGATTTATTTATTTTCACACAGATTTTCACACAGATTTTCCCTATTTTTTGGGGCGAATTATTGGGGAGACACGTGCCCCGCCCCCTCCCCCCCCCCCCTCCAAATGGCTACGCCACTGCTCGAAATCCTCAGAAACATTCATTGCTCATTATATGCCACTCATCTTTCACACTCTGCGCTTCACGGTGATGACAAATGAATGTCCTCGGGCACACTCACACTCTATGAAATGTCAAGAGGACTGGAGTCCCTCAAATAGTAGAGTTAAAGGCCCGGTCACATATCACCGGATAGCGTATTTAAACGGATGCCCGACGGAGAGTAACATTTTCAATCCGTTTGTCTCCGTTGGTATGCGTTGTCCGTTCCTTGTCCGGTGATGTACGGTATTCTATCAGGTGGAATGTTTTGTGCATGAAGCAATGGAGACGACTTTCACCACCGGATAATTTGATTTCGCAAATATTCTTTTCGTCGGGCATCCGTTTACGCTATCCGGTGAAATGTGACCGGGCCTTTACAATCAAACATAATGTAATGGCCTTGTCCCACTATTGCGTATCTCCTTCAGTTTCCTATCCATTTGACATCTGGAAGAAACTAGCAGGAACCCAATGATGCGGACCAAATTCCAAATGGACGAGTAGGATACTATAAATTTGGCTCTGATTTGCGTGAAACGAAGCGTCATGCCCGGAACAAAATTTGCTCGACACTGACCGTTTCGCCACATATTGGTCGGATAGGAAACGGGGGGAGAAGCAGTGCAGTGGGACTATGCCATAACGCAGTAATGCATATCATGCATATTTCTAGGGTCGATTACCTATTGTCCAACAAATCTTGGTTAGGGCTCATTGACCGCAGAGTTTTAGGGATACCGTATTTGCTGGTGTATTAACCGCACCTTTTTCCATACAGAAGAACTTGCAAAAAAGGGGGAGCGGTTAATACATTGACATCTATAGAGGAACATATTTCAGGAAAATTGTTGACATGAATTTAAAAAACTGATGGAAGGGCTGATAAGATTTTAGGATAAGGTTTTTTTTGTGATTCGATATGTCCACTGAGTGATGCGAGAAAACTCCATCTTACATGTAAAGGCCCAGTCCCATACTGACGATTTTCACGGCAAATCGCAACGTTCGTCGAGAAAATCGCTTAGGTCGTGTTGCATCGTATTACATCGTATCGGTTCTTCCCCAAAACCATGGGCATAGATCTGTCATTGATACCCATTCAACTGGGGGGATGATCTATTCATTCATCCCCCTGATGAATAGGTATTACGTACATGTAAGTCGCTATGCCCATGCCCAAAACCGTGGCTAAATCGAGTCGATTCGTTCTAGTAAATCGTTGCGAGTCGTTGCGAGTCGCCGTGAAAATCGTCAGTATGGGACTGGGCCTTTACGTATGTAAATTAATGTACATGTATAAGTGATATGCTGACAGGCATAGATATATGCTAGGCAAACAGGGGGTGTTTCACAACTCTAAGTTGGACTTAACAATTTATGGAAAGACATGTGTAGCCTTGAAATAAAACGTATTCAAAAGCAAAACAAATGCAAGTATTTGAAACTTCCAACATAAATGTATCTCAATTATTTCAAGGCTCCTTGATAAAAAAAAACTAAATTAACTGATTTTATCAAACTTTGTGCCTTTTCAAAAGAACTGTTTAAAAAAATGCCAAGGACAGTTTATGTGAGAATCGCCATGGCAACGTATCAGCTTTCGATCGCTTATTTCAGTCAACACCATTTACGTATACATTACTAATAATTTATCTACATGCGATGTGTATTCTTCTGAACATTACAAAAACAAGAAATAGCGAATAGAACCCCACCTTTTCTACAATTTGAATGTACTGGATCCATATAAATTATAGACTTTATGTGACCTTACACCACAAAACGACCAATAAGTCGGGAAAAATGATTTTGATGATTTTCATATAACATTAAAATAGAAGTCATTACCTTTAAAATGGTATATAATTTGTCATATTTGGACTAAGCAAACCCTTTCAAAATGAATGCCAAAGATATGGAATATGGCTGAGGCATTTTTAAAATAAGGGAGAAACGGGCCGCTTAAAAGATCTGTGCCTATTCATGGGCTATAATAAGATCACATTTATTAAATTTATATTTAAACATGATTTCTGATGCTCAAAATTTTCCAGAAGGTAGATTACAATATGCTTGTTCAGGAAATACCAACATCCTAAATCTCATATTTTGAAAAAAATTTGACTATTTTAGCTAATAAAAGAGAAACTACCACAGCGACATAACGGTTGTTTTGTGGTGTAGGGTCACATATGTTCTTTTTGTAAAAGAAACGAGGAATAGCAAACGTATGCTTTAATCAAGTGATCCATCAACTTTGTAAGATTTGTCCAAAAGTATTATTTGGGACTTCAGTCATATGACATAAATGGTACCCTGGGGTACCAAATGAAAATCCGCCATTTTGTTTGATTATTTATTTATTTTTCAGGGCTGTACACTGGTGTACTAAAGAGTGTAATATTATTTTCGTTATGCTTTATTTACGTTCAAAATGCTCTCTTTGCGGCCGGGGTAGCGTGCATACAAGCGCTGCATGCACAACGCAATGCACAACACCAGCGGCATCCATGATTGCTCTGCGGTACGGTTGTACTTTGGGTGGACACAAGATGGCGCTACACAACGCGGGATACCGGGGTACAACGGTACCCCGGCGTACTGCGTGTGTCATCATATATGGAATATGTGTTCTTCTTGTTAAAAAGACAAGGAATAGCAAATGTATGCTTAAAGTGATCCATCAACTTTGTAAGATTTGTCCAAAATTTGGGACTTCGTTCATACACTGTATACCAATATCGTTGCAAGATAGTTTCTGAATGATGTGTGATATTTTTGTAGAAAAAAAAACAAAGTTTACTTAGTGAAAAAGGTGACAATTCATGTCATAGTTTACTCTGATCGTTCACGCAAAGTATCCAAATTGGATACTATATGGACAATCAAAGTATCCGAAATAGAATACTTTGACTAAAATTGCAAAGCATCCACGAACACTTTCCAATTCAATCTTAAATATCTCCATTTTAAGGGGGAAAAATGAAAAATCGAAACCCATTTCATTCTTCTGTTACCACATGCTAAACAACAAGGTATAAGAGAACTGTGAAAGCTCCGGGTGATTTTGGTTGAATTTGACATTTAAGTTAATGGAACACTTTAATCTCAATCAAGGACGTTTATGCCTTTTAGCCTAAAAGGTGATTTTTTAAGTGCTGCATTTTCTGCATGATTCATCCAATGCTTGGTGACTTTCAATGAAAGTTTTAAAGGGGACCACACCGCAAAGAACAACACTGTCGTTAACATTTGTTTAAATAGGACCGTAATTTGATATTAATTAGATGTCCAACATCTCGCAAAGGGTTGTGTTATTCATAAACAATTAAAAATTAACAAAGTTCTGTCTACAGAACAGGGGGATAAGTTCCCTAATCGCCAAACATTCATGTCAATTCTTTACACACACACATTTGGGGGAAATAGAATGCTTACGTCCTAGACAATTGATCGAGTCTTCGCTTGCAGATTCATGAACACATAACTTTAGTATGATGATGAGTTTTGAATTTTTGGAACCTATTTTTCTGAACTTTTTGGTGGAATGGACTGCTAAAACTATTATCTTGTCATTTATTAGAACATTATTTAGGGGAGTAGGTTCCCTATAAAGGCAATTCAGACTGGTATATCAGATGCGCGGATCCATATTGCGCACTTTTACGCACGGTACGTAATCCCCCTTTGCTCAGTTATAAGTTGCGATCGCAAACTGTCCCAGTTCACGAACGACCGAGTCGAAAATGCATCGCTTTCGGAATGTTTGTTTACCAAGGAGGTACACCTTATCAGAGATTTTTATGAGCGAAAGTATTACCTAACACGCTCAACCGGACTGTCATTCAAAGTGCCGCCGCGATTTTATCAGCGCTGTATTGACTCAGGGGACAGCTCGAGCAATGTACAGTTTATCAGCTGTGTGCTGCATGCAATTTCATATGAAGGCCCGTGTTCAGATATTCCGAGCACCGCTCTAAATCGATCCAATACACATCGTGAGTTTACCTCGTTTACTACCGTGAGATTACGGTGGAGTGCGAGTTGGATTTTGCTGACTACCCATTTTAACCCACGCATATTTGCCTTTAAAATGAACATCATTATTAGTTGATTCACTTCAAGGAAAGAATACAATTTTATTTACACATTTTTCAGAGATATGTCCAAATGATGTGTGAAAGTTTCATTGAAAAAGAACACTGCTTTCTTGTAAAAAAGCAAAAATTTGCGTCAGCTTTTACAACGAATTACTGTATGACGTTTATGAGGTTTATGACCGTTCATTAACGCTCTTGAGCCGAATGATAGGTATCGTCATACTAAAGGGGCATTTGAAAAAATCTAACCCTATTTTATTCTTCTCTTACCATAAGCCAAACAACACGGTAGAAGAGTAATGTGGAAGCTGAAATTAATTTTTGTGGAGTTAGACACTTTACAGGTGCACGTTTAATCACTTTACGAAGTTAACACAATATACATAATAAATTCTTTAAATTCTGCAGTTAAAATATTAAAAGCCAGCATAAGTAATTGAGAACTTACATGTAATGCAGGCAGCTGCGGTGATCAATAACTGCAGTTATTTTTCTTTCCTAGATCCTCGGATGAATGTTAATCACTACATGTATATTGAGATGCAGGAGACGATTCGTAATTTTTCTCGAGCCTCGGGCGCATCCGAAGAGAAGTTAAAAACCTGTATGAAATAACCAAAGAGAAGAGGAGAAAAGGTTGTTACTTTTTTTAATATTATACTGCTTCATTTTTCTTTTCAATTTCTCGGATGAATGTTAATCACTACATGTATGTTGAGATACAGGAGACGATTTATAATTTTTTTCTCGAGCCTCCGGGGCATCCAAAGAAAAGTTGTAAACCTGTAAATAACCAAACAAAAGAGGAGAAAAAGGTTGTTATTTTTTTTTTTTAAATATACCACTTCATTTTTCTGTTCAATTTCTCGGATGAATGTTCATCAATACATGTATGTTGAGATACACGAGACGATTTATAATTTGTCTCTACCCTCCGGCGCATCCAAAGAAAAGTTGTAAACCTGTAAATAACCAAAGAGCAGAGTAGAAAAGGTTGTTACTTTTTTTAAATAATATACTGCTTCATTTTTCTTTTCAATTTCTCCGATGAATGTTCATCACTACATGTATGTTGAGATACAGGAGACGATTTATAATTTTTTCTCAAGCCTCCGGCGCATCCAAAGAAAACCTGTAAATAACCATGGATAGTACTAGTTACTAGTACTATCCATGAAATAACCAAAGAGAAGAGAAGAAAAGGTGGTTACTTTCTGAATAAAATATACCCTTTCATTTTTCTTTTCAATTTCTCGGATGAATGTTCATCACTACATTTTTGTTGAGATACAGGAGACGATTTGTAATTTTTCTCGACCCTCCGGCGCATCCAAAGAGAAGTTAAAAACCTGTATTAAATAACCAAAGAGAAGAGGAGAAAAGGTGGTTAATTTTTGTAAAAAATATACCCCAAAAAGAGCCCCCAAAAGAGCCCCCAAAAGTCATAAAAGAGCCCCCGAAAATTTGCAGAGTTCAATGCAAAACAAATTTCAGAGTGTTATTTTCATGCAAGCAATCTTGAAAAGTAGCCCCCGAAAAATAAATATTAATTTTTCCCTGATTATATACCCAGGGCTTCATTTTTCTTTTCAAATTTCTGGGATGAATCTTTATGATTATCAATAAAGTATGTTCAGGTACGGGAGATAATTAGTGGATTTTTTTTTTACCCTCTGTCTAGTTCACTTCATAAGAAATATAGAATAACTATGAATAACCAAAGAAAAACAAAAAAGGGTTTAATATTCTTGGCATATTAAAATACTTCTTCATTTCCATTCATTGACTTTTGGATGAATGTTGATCCCTATATTCACGTACAGGAGATTATTAGAAGATTTTGACTGTGGCTGCATCGCTTCTAAAGAACTATTGAACATCTGTAAATAGCCAGAGAAAATTAAAAATTGATTGAATATTCTTTGCATAAAATACTCAATCACTTTTCTTCTACAATTTCTTAGAAGAAATATGGTTAAAAATGTATGTAGTTTCTTCAAGCAAAAGAAAGTGGATTTTCTTGTGTTTCTGGCTGCATCCAAAGAAATATTGAAAATCTATAGAAACCAAAGAGAAAATAAGAGAAGTGAATGAATATTCTTTGCATTTTTCTTTTTAAATTTCTTGGAAGAATTATGTTTATTACTATATTTGATACAGTGTACCTTCAGAAAAAAATTAAGGCATATTTTCTAGGCTTTCCAGCTGCATCCAATGAAATATTTAAAACCTCAAAATAACCAAAGAGAAAAAAAATGACTTCTTCCTTTTTCTATATAAAGTAATTCTTGCTGAATAATGTTTAACACTAAATTTTGCTCTTTTTAATAACAAAATTAAAGTGTGTTTTCTTGCCTCAAGGCAACTTTCAAAGACACCTTAATTTGTCTCACTGAATTTCTTGGAAAAATCATATTTATCACTATATTTTGCTACCATTTGATTTTTCAATTGTCTGAACCGGTCTGAATGACTCATTATGGGAGAGGAGATTTGCATCACTTCCATTTGCTTAGAAATTGATGTATGTTTATATCGTCTACCCTTAACAGTTCGAGTAAGTCCAAAATCGGTTCAAATCAGTTCAAACATACTAGGGCCCCGTTGCAGAAAGAGATACAATCGATTGTAAGTTGCAATTAAACGTAAGTCAGATCACGTGTTCTAGATGCGCAAATCTGATTGGTTGAAACACGTAAATTTTCTGACTTACGATCAATCGTAACTTACAATCGATTGTATCTCTTTCTGCAACGGGGCCTAGGTGTTATAAAAATGAAACTCTTTTTTAATAATGTAAATAATTTAAAACATAACTGCATGGATTATATTTCATATTGAAGAAGAAGATGGCTGAAGAGTGAACAGTTTTGT
>JBAMJV010010352.1:0-20610 GCA_037951105.1 Echinarachnius parma | reverse complement strand
GAAGAACAACACCCCAGTAGCCAAGGAGCTCCAGAGGTTAATGAAGATTCCAGTTGACTCATACAACAACATCCTGACCCTTCTAAAGATACAACGCTATGGACTTACAATGATATATCTTAGATTTAAAACCTGACACTGTTTCTTATCTTGTTTCAGTATGAAGAACAACACCCCAGTCGCCAAGGAGCTCCAGAGACTGATGAAGATACCTGTGGACTCGTACAACAACATCCTGACCCTTCTAAAGCTACAACACTACGGTCCCGTCGTGGAGTACCTGGACTACGAAGGCCGCAAGGCCATCAGCGCTTACATTATCAACAATGCCCTGGACAACAACCTTCCCATTCCGACCCAGGAACAGGTTGACCAGACGCTGACACTAGTGGGTCCTTTGGTCAAGGATCAGCCGGACCAACCAGAAGAGGTAAGTTGACCATTGCCCATTCATATTTTTTTTCAATGAATTCTACAGTCAAACCTGTGTATAGTGACCACCTAAGGGAAACAAGAAAAGAGGCCACTGTAGACAGGTGACCTATGTAGACAGGTTTCATAACATTATTCCTTCTCTGTAGGGGGAACACTTTTAGTGGCCACTATAAGCAGGTTGGCTGCTATAGACAGGTGGCCACTAAGACAGGTTTGACTGTATATATGTGTCTGATGTTAACAGTGCTGTGATTTGTTATGGCATTAGTTAATTTTTGATTACATCATTAGATGAGAGAGAAAAGGTGTAAAGTGCTGATTAAAAATGATGGTTGTGGTGGTATGCATGGGTGGTATGTCAACAAGGTTAAAGGGGAATTAACCCTTATCATTTTGACTTACTGGATGTGATGAGAGCATAACTCTTGTCATTTCTAGTCACTTATTTCCTCATGAATATTCTCAATAATGAAAATAATCAATATTTTATGGCCCACTGTCGTCTGCTTTCAATGCCAACAGGAGGCGCCCATTTCTTCAACTTCTCGCGGTGAAATGACGTGTCAGGCGGAGAACACAATAGCGGGTTACGATAATGCTATTGTGTTCTCCACCTGCCACGTCATTTCACCGCGAGTAGTTGAAGAAATGGCCGCCTCCTATGGGCATTGAAGGCAGATGACAGTGGTCCATAAAATATTGATTATTTTTGTAATCGGGAATATTCATGAGGAAATAAGTGACTAGCAATGATAGTAGTTATGCTCTCATCACATCCAGTAAGTCAAAAGGATAAGGGTTAATTCCCCTTTAAAGAGAATGATTAAAGTAGAAATTCAAAGGGAATAGAATCAAGTTATTATGGTTTATTTTATGATAGAATGAGTTATTAAAGAAATTTGTGCAGTTAACATGTCATGAAAGTGTTCAGTTTCATGTTTTATGAAAATAAAATTTTAGTGAATTGACCCTCCCCTTTACCATGAAATCGGCACAGCAAAGTGGCTCTGTGCGTGACGTAAGAGCCGGGCTTTGCGCTCCACAGCTCTAGCTCGAACGGCGATCTACACGCAAATGTTCATAGAGTGGACGCAGTTCTACTCTCTCAAACGATTGAATATTGTCTGAATAATCAATATATGACACACAGTTGTCCTCTCATATCCTGAAACATATCCTAATGTCAATATTCATGTCATTATTGGCATTGAAAAAGTGTCAATCTCCGTAAAATAACTGTTTACAACTCACCATTTTGCCGAATTGTTGTTCATATATACACGGAGATAGTATGAAAAACAAATCTATTATAGCTGTGTTTCAAAACAAAATTACCTAGTAGGATCATGTTCCGAGCTAGAATTGCCTTTGTTATATAACAATATATAATATTTCTTATCCATTTCAATATGTCAATAACTGGTATAATTACATAGAATAGTGTATTTCTCACCGTTTTGTTTTGGTTTTGTTTTGTTTCGTAAAAGTTTCGTCCATTGCGAAATACATGCAAGCGCACGATCGATCGTATGCATTTGGTATGTACCCGGCCATATACTATGCATATTGTATGTTATTGAACTTTCTACAGTCTACACGATCACGATCTCGCTCTAGAATTACATCTGACAGTTCAACATGGATGAAGAATTTCAACAAAACAGCCTTCATCCCCATCCATACTTTTCCGTCGAAGTGAACTCAACAAATCCCTTGCAAAACAATTGAAGTCGATCGCGAAATATCATGTACCAGTAATGCAGTTCGTAATATATCATGCACGCAGGATCGATCGGAGCAAGCTAGCTAGCACGTGCACTCCAGTTACGTGTGTTTTGATACGCGCGCAGGAAATGTAAATCCGCCAGCGCTATCAGCCGTATAGGTAATGCTGCTGCCAATGTTCAGATAAATCGCGGATGAATCGTAACAACACAGGAGATCGCGAATCTAATTCACTCGACTTTTCAAGCTAAACCATGAAACTAGCCATGATAGATCGACTAAAGTAATAACTCTTCTTCGTTTTTTTTAAATTTCATTTGATTCATAATGATTATTAACTGTTTGTTTCCATAATGGAAGTGGTAAATTCTCCGTCTGATATGTCAAAGTGAAACTACATCTTGGTAAAAAAATCGCCTGCTCCCAAATCTGTGCAGGCCTACTTCACGACACAGTCGTATAGTTTCCCCTTCTTTTTTCACCTTTTTTCAACTTTTTTGTCACAAACAATACATTTGTTGGAATATCATGATGAAAATATAAATGAGAAGCAAATTACAAACAATGTTGTATTATAATTTATTCTTGGTAAGGGAAAAATAGCACATAAGTTGAAGCTTGCCTTTCCAGCCTGGTATGTTATACATGCTTACTACATACAACCGCGGCAGCCGCCTGGGCTTCAAGCCCGGTTCTTACGTCACATCTAAAGGCCGTTTCGTGTAGCGATTGAGCGAATTTGTCCCTGGAAATAGGGTGATGTTTTCACCCTAATTTCGCTTTTACGGAAGCGTTATATTGTTTGAATGTCATTCAAGCTCATTCTATGGCTTATAAGCTTTCTGTAGATATGAATATCGTCATTTGTAGGGGTTTTCTTTGATTTTCTCCTTTAACAATGAAGATGTTGTGAAGGAGGACAATGATAATGATGGTAATGACTGGAAAGGAAAGGAGAAAGATTATAGTGTTGGTGATGATGATAATTATGATGACAAAGACAGTTATGATGATGATGATGATGCTGATGTGGTACTGGTAGAGAATAAAGAACATGAGGAGCTTAACTAACATAAGAGTAAGACCTACACATTAAGTTCTATATATGATGACACACGCGGTACCCCGGGGTACCGTTGTACCCCGGGGTACCGCGTTGTGTAGCGCCATCTTGCGTCCAACCGTACCGCAGCTATTGCGTTGTGCATGCAGTGCAGCGCGCGATTGTATGACGCTATACCCACAGTACAGCCCTAAAAATTAAATAAATAATTAAACAAAATTTCAGATTTTCGTCTGGTACCCCGGGGTACCGTTTATGTCATCATATGTACATAATTATTGCTATTTGTTAAATTTTGCTCTAAAACTTTTGATTTTTAAAGTAAAGGCTACAAAAAGTGTTTCTTCAATATCAAAAGTTTTAATAGCTAAATTATGTCCTTATGTATTTCATTGTGTTGTGGTTTTCTTATACTAGTATTACTGAGATGCCAACTATTTGTTTTTATCGTATTTAGTACGTTTTAATGATGAAAATACGACAGTACGTTTTCTTAGCAAATTTTTTTTTTAAATATTGATTTTTTTTTTGATTTTTTTTTGTTGTTGATTTTTTGATTTTTTCCTTTCCCCCCCCCCCCCCCCCATTCTATAGTAACGGTCAGGAAATGGCAAAAAGAACTACGTTGAACCCTGATAAACTAAATTGCTAAAGTTAGGTATTTTAAATATATCACAAAGAAACAAAACAAACTCGTAAAACGTTGTGTGATCGACTGAACCAACTTTGATATTAACGCAAACATATAGAGTATTTTTGTTGCACAAATTGGCTTCGCGAAAAAAATATGATTTTTTTACCTCGAGGTTGGCTGCTCATTAAATGTTAATGAAAGAGTAAACATTTTTCTCGCCCGTTCTTACCAGTAAAAATTTTCCTGACATTTTACAGGCCCGGGGCCAACGGGGCCAGTGGTAGTGTCGAGTTTTCGTGAAAATCAGATTTTTCTCTCCAAAATCTGATTTTTTAGGATATTCAGTCTGTTTTTATGCCTCCGCAACGAAGTAGCCGGAGGCATTATGTTTTCGGGTTGTCCGTCCGTCCGTACGTCCGTCCGTCCGTACGTCCCGTTCTCGTGATCGCGTTATCTCAAGAACCGATTAACGGATTTTCACCAAACTTGGGTCATGTATGTATCTTGGGGGGTCAATGATCTGATTAGATTTTGGGGTCATGAGGTCAAAGGTCAAAGGTCACACAGCTCATTATATATGCAAAAATAGCTCGTGATCGCGTTATCTCAAGAACGGATTGACAGATTCTGACCAAACTTGGTACATGTATGTATCTTGGGGGGCCAATGATCTGATTAGATTTTGGGGTAATGAGGTCAAAGGTCAAAGGTCACAGAGCTCATTATATATGCAAAAATAGCTCGTGATCGCGTTATCTCAAGAACGGATTGACAGATTCTGACCAAACTTGGTACATGTATGTATCTTAGAGGGCCAATGATCTGATTAGATTTTGGGGTCATGAGGTCAAAGGTCAAAGGTCACATAGCTCATTATATATGCAAAAATAGCTTGTGATCGCGTTATCTCAAGAACGGATTGACAGATTCTGACCAAACTTGGTACATGTATGTATCTTAGGGGGCCAATGATCTGATTAGATTTTGGGGTCATGAGGTCAAAGGTCAAAGGTCACATAGCTCATTATATATGCAAAAATAGCTCGTGATCGCGTTATCTCAAGAACGGATTGACAGATTCTGACCAAACTTGGTACATGTATGTATCTTGGGGGGCCAATGATCTGATTAGATTTTGGGGTAATGAGGTCAAAGGGCAAAGGTCACAGAGCTCATTATATATGCAAAAATAGCTCGTGATCGCGTTATCTCAAGAAGGGATTGACAGATTCTGACCAAACTTGGTACATGTATGTTCCTTGGAGAGCCAATGAACTGATTAGATTTTGGGGGTCATGAGGTCAAAGGTCACAGGGCTCATTATATGTAAAAGTAGCTTGAGATTGGAAATCTCAAGAATTGAATATCAGATTTCAATCCAACTTGATACCTGAATGTATAATAGGGAACAATTGTAGTCATTAGATTTTGGGGTCATGAGGGCAACGGTCAAGGTCATAGCTCATAATTGTGATATGTCAAGATCTAAAAGACAGAGTACCATCAAAATTGAGTTGACAGAATTAATTCTGTGTACATGTTGATTTGGGCTTGACATAAATAAATTGCATAATGGCGGAGGCATCATTTTCGACTGCGCGCAGTCGAAGATCCATCTAGTTTTTGTTTCAAGAGGTTGGCATCTCTGGTATTATGTATTTTTTTACAAAAGTTTTTTGTCATGTTTTTAATTGAAATCAATAATTGACCATTGTCTATATAATCACTATGAGGCTGTAATTAAAGGTATAGACCAGTTTTGGAAACGCCCCCCTCTCAAAAATGGAAATGGAAGCTCTTATTACCAATCATGTGAAAGAATATGTTTTGACTAATACGTGATGATACAAATTTTGCCTGGAAACCGCCTACTAATTGATATATTTGGTAAATTATCATATCGATCTGGCCTGGATAGATATCGCGACGGTTGATATACAGCCACGTGCGATGCATGTAAATCCTATGGCAAATGCGCACATGGTACATGTAATTCGCCCAAGCAAATCGGTAGAACGAGCGTACGAATGTGGCCAGCGCAGACTGGCCAAGCTGACGGTGAATTTAGGCTCAATGTCAGCGGCTTTCTTAAACGTTTTTACTGATTTTTCTGCATTTGACGACAGTATGGTTCAGATTTTTCCACACACGCTCCAGTTTGACCAATAAAGCTATTTCCCACTACTGGCCTTTCCCTTTAAAGGGGTATTCCGGGCCTGATAAAACTATTCGTTATTTGAATAAGCAGAATAAGAGGCATAATTGGTGAAAATTTGATCAAAATCGGACAAGAAACACGGGAGTTATACCTATTTGAACATCATGTAGTAATGAGCGATCGTTTCAAAATTGCCGCCATATGCAACATCATTGACGAGCAACTCGCCATGGCTTTAGTACATGAAAATACACTTATTTCTCATTTTCGTTGCTAAAAATTAAATTTTCTCTGCTTGTTTTCACGAATTCATAGAAGAATATCGATGGGCCAACCTCTTTGGAATTTGTAAGCTCATAAATTTACTTTGTTATGAAGAAAATTTAAATTTTGTAAAATTTCGATGTAGAAGTCAAAATGGCTGCAGCTCGCAAGTGACATCACGATCGATAGCAGTTGCGAACGATACTAAAAATCGGAGCAAAGTTCATCCTGTCATAACTTTTTTATTGCTCTACCGTTTTGGCTCAGATTTTCGATCATGATTCTTCATATTCACTTCATTTTATAGCAAACATCACATTTCTGGGGTGGAATTCCCCTTTAAGTAAATGCAGAAGTTGGATTAAAAAGTAATTAAGTAAATACTAAATTATATGAAAAACATATTTCCACTACGAGCCACGTGACTGCATTATAGTATATCCTTTGCAGAAAGGTCGCATTACCCCCAGCCTTTTTTGTATTAATTAAATTGTCTCTATGAATTCTATAAGATAGCCCTTAAATCACTCGTAATAATCATGATTGAATTCATGGAAATATGCATTAGCAGTGGCCAGGGGCCACCAAAAAAATTACAGATTCAGTCTAAAAAAAGATGATGACTGAAGGCGAAGCTCACTTTATGATTTAAACAACCATAATTTGTATGCCTCCGCCAACGAAGTGGCCGGAGGCATTATGTTTTCGGGTTGTCCGTCCGTCCGTCCGTCCGTCCGTACGTACGTCCGTACGGTCCGTACGTACGTTCCGTTTTCGTTCTCGCGATATCTCAAGAACCGGTTGACGGATCAATTTCAAACTTGGTATAAGTGTACATATTGGGGTAACAATGATCTGATTAGATTTTGGGGTTCATGAGGTCAAAGGTCAAGGTCACAGGACTTAATATATGTGCAAAAATGCATCGTTCTTGCGATATCTCAAGAACCGGTTGACAGATCAATTTCAAACTTGCTGTGAGTGTACATATTGGGGTAACAATGATCTGATTAGATTTTGGGGTTCATGAGGTCAAAGGTCAAGGTCACAGGACTCAATATATGTGCAAAAATGCATCGTTCTTGCGATATCTCAAGAACCGGTTGACAGATCAATTTCAATCTAGTTTTTTTATTAATCAAACTGTTTAAACATGAGATATACTGAAATAATTTACAGAATTATTGGTTTCTTGGGATACAAATAATTTTTTAACATTTATTTTCTTTCTTCGGTCTGGAACCAAAAATTCAATTTGGGCCACGATAAATTTGAAAATTGAAGAGTTGGTGGCTCGGAGACAAAAACGTTAATGTGAAGCACGAAAATATGATATCTCTAAACCTTCTAGAAATCAATTTTTTGTTTTTATCTAACCAAAAGTGGCCAGTTTGAAAACATGTCTTTGCCAATGTTACAGCACTCCTGATTATTTTGCTAGGAGTGGCACCCCTTTGTGACCTTGTACAACCCCTGTATCAAATATCACCATATGGTGCTACATAGAATTTAGAATTCCACCTTTCAAGAAGACTGGTAAAAAACACATCTCAGGCTACCAGCAATTTAACCCCGACCCCACCCTACCCCAACCCCAACCCACCTCACCGTATGGTCCCTGGTCTGTCCTAAGCTGTCTGATGCCCTGTTCACATCTTGTAGGTTGAACATTTAGACCATTTTAGAAATGGGTTATTACAACAACAACAACAACAACAAAGGTCAGCTGCAAGTCTTATCACATTGCCCCCTGTCTAATTTGTTGCCTTGATATGGTTATTTTAAGCCTCCACACTAATTTGTTTTGTCTAATTAAATTTCACTTGCCCTGACACAAATTTGGTTGTACGATATGAAATGGGTAAGTGTCTGTCACAGCATGCACACCTGTCCGCTTCCAATCACAAGAAGCCCACAGCCTCCCCTGAGGCCAATCAACCTTGGCTCTGGAGCCTGGCCCTTTCACCCAGTTACCCACTGAGCACTGTGTAGCCTTCCATTCAGGCTCTCAGATATAATGAATTCATGTGTGTCTCCCATTTGTCGTTTGATTATGTTATATGATATGAAATGGGTTTTATCTCAGCAAGCAAGCCCACATGTCTTCTACCACTATATCCTCCCCTGAGGCTAATCAACCTTGGCTCTGGAACTTAGCCCTTTCACCCAGTTACCCACTGAGCACTGTGTAGCCTGCAATTCAGGCTCTCTATATTTTAAGACAAAACATTGTAAAATTATCATCAAGGTTTGTTTTCAAATTCAATTAAAATGGGAGGAAAACTTACCTAAAATGAAAGAGAATGTCCTTTTACCTGGGATTGAAAAACTAATTCTAAATCGTTAGTGGTTATATCAAGACAATTTATGACAATATTTCAATAATTGTATCAGATGTTGCATTTGTAGAAAAGTCATTTTAGCTTTGATATAGGCTAGCACTCTAGGATTGTTGTGACCTTTGTACAGACTGACTGAAACAGCATGTTTTGAGTATGTAATGTAATTTGTTCAAAGTCAAAATATTCATACTCATAATTGCATTCCTGGTGATTTGTATTTCAAATTTGTATTTCAAAATTGTATTTCACATAATTGTCAATATTCATATAGAAGGGATAGGGCCGCAAATGTACATTTGATTCAAATTTCAATTTTTATTTTAAATTGTTATATGACCCTTCAAGTCATGTTTGCTACCAATGTGTCTTGGAAATTTTTTAAAAACTTTTGTTTGATGTTTTATGATAGAAGGGAATTTCTTATATATAAGAAAAATTCCACTTAAATGTCTCTTTTAAGGTGACAGATGTATTGTATACTAAGCATGTACAATGTAGCTCATCATATAGAGGCACTCAGTTTAGAGTGCACTGTGTCATCAAAATGTATGTTGATTGACTAGATGTGTTATATTGAAACACAAAAGAATTTAATTTTAAGTTATAAGACACAATCTTGCAAATAAAAGTTGTATATTACAACAACGCTTGCATGTTTATTTGGCCTCATACTGAGATTTTCATAGAAAACAGGATTCCAGATTTCTGAAGCTCACATACATGTATTTGTTATTTGATAAAAGCCTGCCAGACAGTTATATCTTACCACATTTGGTGGCTGATCGTTCTGAGAATTCTATAGATCTGTGTTTACTATAAAATAGGAAAAATCATAACAAATGAAAACCATTCTTTGTTATTCCTTTCTCATTTGATTTTGATCTTTAAAAGAATTTAATATTACGTTATTAAGACACAATCTTGCAAATAAAAGTTGTATATTTTAACAATGCTAGCATGTAGACGGAGATGTTCATAGAAAACAGGATTGCAGATTTCTGTTCACATGTATTTGTTATTGTTAAAAGCTTGACAGTTATATATCTTACCACATTTGGTGGCTGATCGTTCTGAGAATTCTATAGATCTGTGTTTACTATATAAAATAGGAAAATCGTAACAAATGAAAACCAATTTTTTCTTAATTCTTCCTCATTTGATTTTCTGTACTATATTGGAGATTTTAAAAAGCATTTCAAATTTGAAACATTATCTTTCTCAAATTCGACCAAATTCACTTGGCGATTTCACATTCCTCTTGTACATTGTACCTTGTTGTTAGGTTTATGGTGATAGAAGAATGAAATTGGTTTTGATTTTTCCAATGTCTCAATGATTATAAAAATATTTATGATTGAATGAAAAGCATTGTGGAACGCTTTTGGATTGGAGTAAAACTGTAATACAATTCGCTTTCCATCCTTTTCACTTGGTAAACAGTATGTGTTTTCTATGAAACTATCTTACATATGTTTAGAAGTATTGTACAATGATATTGGTATATAATCAGTCTCAAATATCACTTTCGGAAAAACCTTTACCACTTAACCCGTTCAAGACTACATTTTGCTACATCATGTATTCGCCAAAGCCCGAATATTTTCGGGACCAGTCCTGAACGGTTAAGCATACTTGTACACAGGCGCGCCGGAAGCAGTTTTGGATTGGGGGGGCAAAACCCGAAGGGGGCTCACGATTTATGTGTTTAGGGGCTCATGCCCGACCACACTTACAGGGTTGCAGTGGTGTACCCAGGATTTTTTTAAGGGGGGGGGGGGGTTATTTTGTAAAATGTTATTTTGTAAAATGAAGTACCTTCAAAATTTTCGAGACCGATACCCGTCCTTCAAAAGTTGAAAACCTCTCTCAGTGGGGGGGGGGGGGGGGGGTAGAAAATTTTCGAAGTCGAGACCAAGTACTTTCAAAATTTTCGAGACCGAGACCAAGTACCTTCAAAGTTGAAAACCTCTCTCAGTGGGGGGGGGGGGGGGGGGGGTCCATAGAAAATTTTCGAAGCCGAGATCAAGTACTTTCAAAATTTTCGAGGCCGAGACCAAGTATCTTCAAAGTTGAAAACCTCTCTCAGTGGGGGGGGGGGGGGGGGGGGGGGGGTCCATAGAAAATTTTCGAAGCCGAGATCAAGTACTTTCAAAATTTTCGAGGCCGAGACAGTAGATATTAAAAAAAATTTGGGGCCAAGACCAGGTTTTAGACGGTCGAGACCGCTTTAAAGTAGTCTCGAGGCCGGCTAAAATTTTAAGGGGGGGGTTCAAAACCCCCAAAACAACTATTTTTGGGTCAAGGGGGGGGGGGTTTGAACCCCCAAACCCCCCTCCCCCTGGGTACGCCTATGCAGGGTTGGCAATCTGGGGCATAAAAACATAAACCATATGCCACATTTGTAGGATCCAACATCTAAATTTTATATGGATGAATACTCAGTTTTTAAACATTAGAATTAACAAGTATTGGCTGATACATTTAATTTGTTCTTTTCCTTTTTCTTTCTTTCTTTCTTTGTTTCTTCCTTTTTTTTGAGGGGGGGGGGGGGGCTTTTTGGGGGGGCAAAAACGCGTTTTGCCCCCCCACTTTTTGGATTGGGGGGGCGGCCGCCCCCCCTGCCCCCCCACTTCCGGCGCCTATGCTTGTACATGTATTCAATGTATTTGCATCTATTTATTTTGTCAATACAGGAAGATCCAGAGGACTTTGCTGAGGAACAGGGGTTGATGGGAAGGTTTATTAATCTCCTGCAAGCTGAAGATGCAGATCAGCATTATTTGGTGAGTTTTTGACATTTTCTGCAGCATTTTATTCTAGAAATTAATTTGTTGCCTTGTGGCCCGGCCCACTCATTCAAGTCAAAACAGGATTTATCAACCTTCTTTCATAGCAAACATAACATTTCTGGGGTGGAAGTCCCCTTTAAGTCTGTCCGAAATTAAGGGATCTAGTATCTTTGTTGACAAGTGCAAAAAGTGATGAATTGTTAATAAAATGTGTATAGTTTTAGTTTTAGTATATCTTAAAGTAATGTGTGAAAATGTCATGTGAATGTTATTTCGCTGAGTAATGAGCAAAAATGCAAAGTGATATTCGCACAGTTATAACTATCCAATAGATAGTTGTAAATATGAACAGTTCAATCATTCTTCTCTTTATTTACGGAAGAGAAATTTGGAAAACCAAAAGCTGTTCCATGCTTCTTTTGGAAATACGAATATAATGAATGAGGTATGTGAGAACTGCTAGAGTTCTAAGTTAGTGTTGAGGATTTTGACAATGTTACTAGATCCCTTTAAGTTTTTTTTTCCTTGGGTGCTTATGGAAACTTGTCATCTCAAGCATGTCTCAAGTAACTCACTTCTGATCATTTTATAGTTCTCTGGTGGTTTGAAGTTGAACTCTGGGTTGATTTATGGGCCTCAGTTCCCAGACAGGTTGAGTATTCTTTATGTGACTAGCAGCGTGTTTACACACAATCATTTTTCATCCCGAAACGTCGTATAAAGAATCATGATTAACGAAACGTCGTATAAAGAATCATGATTAACGAAACTAACGAGCGTTCGCACACACAAAAACAAGATCCCAAAACAGCTGCAACAAAACATCGTATACATGTAGGTGCGCAGTTTGCTAAGTACTGCGCAGTGTGGTGTCTTTTTTCTGTCTGCTGTCAATCTGTGAGCGAGCGCAAATCTGAGTGAAGTAACACGCGGTCATGCTAAGCCCCGCCCAGTTATACCGTTGTCGTATAACCTTGGAGTCGCAGAGCGTTCACACACAAAACGCGGGTGATTCTTTAGTCAGCTCTAGTTCGAAACGATGCTAAAACCCCCGTTTCGCTAATCATGATTCTTTATACGACGTATCGTTAGTGAGTGTTCATACGCACAATTTCCATCGTATAGATAGTCGAGAGCCGACTAGCTAGTCAGCTCTCGACTAGCTATACGATGAAATTTTTGTGTGTGAACACGGGTGTGAGCGTGGTAAGGGGAGAGATTTATTCTCCCCAAACTCTCAAATTGTGATGAAAGCTGGGCCAAGAGATCCCTAGTAAATACCTGACCTTTCACCCCATTAAACAATGCAGACTATATATAATATCTGCACGCAGTGTACAGACTCCCTTCTCTGCATCGTTGCTTCATATGTCTATTCTAGGTAGTTGCAATGGATTTTTATATTTCATCAGGTTCAACTTAAACAGCTGGAGCTCCTTGGGTTCAGTATATATGTGTGATGGGAGAGATTTATTTTCCCAAAACTGGCAAATTGTGATGATAGCAAGGCCAGGAGATCCCTAGTAAATACCTGACCTTTTACCCCATAATGTGCTGCAAGACTATTGATTGGTCGTTTGGTTGGTCGAGAAAGAGTACATGTAGGGCACAAGTCTCTTTGGTACTTCTGAGATAATCATGTTCAAATTTGGGGAGCCTTGTAGAAACCCAATATAGCTCTTTTATTTTTGATATATATTCCCAAAGTTGGACAAAAAATCTGAAGATTTAGCTTCACATTACAAAAGCTATATTCTACAAGCAAGTGCATAACTTGATTTATAAAATTTAAAAAAATTACTTAACTCCCTTCTCACCTGACAATATATGCTGCTGTTCAATTGACAGCGTTCAGAGTCCCTTCACTGCAGTGTAGCTTCATTGTCTATTCAGGTAGTTGCAATGGATTTAATTTATCATTCAAAATTGCAATTATTAAATGAGAACAAAGAAGAGTTCCAAAGAATGTTTCATGCACTGTCTTTGTCAATATCTGACAATCTGCAATGTTTTTGCCAAAACTTGCCAGGGAACTGCATTATTTTTAGCTGGCTTGATGTAAACATTTTACTGAGCCAGTGGGTCATTTATCAGTGCTAGTGGTTGTAAGAAAAACAATGATCTGTTGATATCTTGATCTTGTTTTGTCTTGGTGTAGTAGTTAGGTGTTTAGAGAAGGGAGATTTATTTTTCCAGTCTCCCAACTGTGATGACAGGGGGTGGGAAATCCTGACCTTTGACTGCCTACTATTACTGTCTACAAAATACTGAATTTTATGTGACTGTTGGTAGAAAACAGAGAATAGATATAGGCCCTTTTTTATATTTTTGTTGGCAGGGTATTTATTTTCTCAAACTCTCAAATTGTGATGATAGGGGGCCAGGAGATCCCTAGTAAATACCTCAACTTTCACCCCAATAAATAATGAAGATAAATTCCCTTCACTGCAAATTCTTACCAAACTTGTAAGTTATTCAGACAATACTTGTATAACCATAGTGTAGTGCAGTAGGGCTCCACGCTTTTTGTTTAACTGGCCCGACTTTTATTTCAGTATTTAGGTGTAAAAGAACAGGAATTTATGTTCCCAGTCTCTCATAGTGATGACAGGGGGTGGGAAGTCCTGACCTTTAAACTCTGTCTTCAAACTGACAAATTTTGTGTGACTGTTGGTTGAACAAAAGAAAATAGACTTGAAAAAGAAAGCGACTTTTTCATATAATTTTTTGTATGTGATTTTTTTCATTTTAGCTGTGCAGGATATATATTTATGTGAGGAGAGATATTTATTTTCCAGACTTTCAAATTGTGATGATAGGGGGCCAGGAGATCCCTAGTAAATGCCTCATCTTTCACCCCATTAAGTTTATAATTTATAATTCCTTTCACCACATTGTAGAGTTTCATTATCTATTATTTTACACAGTTGTTGCAAATCACTTGCAATGGATTTTACTTCTGTATATATTTTTTGTTATCTTAGTCGGTGTCATTATTTAGATAAGCTAGGAAAGAAAGATTATTTTCCTAACTCCTTATATTGTATGCAGTTGTTGCAATGGATTTATTTTTCTGTTTATATTTTGTTATTTTTAGTCAGGCTCAGTATTTATGTAAGGAGAAGATTTTTCCTAACTTCTCACATTTGTATAAAAGGGTGCATTGGGTTCCTGGTAAACTACCTGACACGTAACCCCCTAAAACAAAAAACAAAAACCATGCAAATCACAGAGCCAGATATTAAAGTACTTATACGTTCAATAAAGAAAGAAACCAAATTATACAAGATATATGAACTAAATCACCACTTTAAATAATTGCAAGTCCCAGTCATGGTTTTGATGCAAAAGTCCCCATTTTCTGACCCATTCAATACAGGGTGGCCACAAATAACGGAACGGGGTACTTGCCATACTAAAGACTCATGATGCCCGCCATACTGCATCGAGTAACGGTCAACCGTGCGCCATTGTGAGTGTGCGTTCAGCTGTGTATAGAGAAGAAAGGGTACTAACAATGGCCCACGCATTGAACGTTACTAGTTGCTATGACGGGCATCATGTGCCTTCATTATAGCAAGCACCCCGTTCCGTTATTTCTGGGCCACCCTGTATAGTAAGAAGAATAGCTCCTGAAAATCATGAAGAGTTCATGTAAATTGTCATGATGTAAAACAATTTTCAGGGTGCTAATTCAGTATGTAGAATATTGACCACCCAATGTAGACAGATAAAATTGAACAGGTTGATACATGAAATACAGAATATGAAATCATTTTAGTCAAGTGGCCTCTATGGACAGGTTGAAACATACAGATATATATTGCCGTTGGATACACAAGATGTGGTCATTATGAACAGTTGGCTGCTGTAGAGAGGTGACCTCTATAGACGGGTTTGATTAGAGCTGCAACTAGTACGGATTTTTTTTCGGTTACCCGTTCTGCTAAACGTTTTTGTTTAACCATCGTGTAACCGTTTCACTAAACTTATAGTTCATAGAGCCGCGTAGGAAATTACTGATTTCTTCCCCAAATTACTGATTTTGAGCCTTGAGAGTACTGATTTCATGTTCTAGAGGTTGGCAGCTCTGGTTGATACATACATACAGATATATTGACTGTGAGATACACAACATGTGGTCACTGTAGACAGGTGGCTGTCTTTAGAGAGGTGACCTCTATAGACAGGTTGATACATAAACTGGGTTCCAAAAGAAACTTATCACTTTTTCAGAGCGACGCTCACTGAAATCCATAGCATCAAATTGAATCATATTTAGACACAGATAAGCTATCATTCTCCTTATGAAGCATATCCTAAAAATTAAAAGTTTGCTTTTACCAAAAGTGAGAAAAATTTGATGGAATCACTACAGATCACTTTTCAAAAATCACAGAAACTGCTCGCTGGGAACATCCACGAAAGGCGGTCTATTCAGAACTTTCAATAGCTATTCATTCAACTTCAAAGCGGGTTATGTAACCACTAGACTGGCTAGTCCGTACCGAGCTCTGTGCCCGGAAGGCGAGCAGTTTCTGTGATTTTTTTTAAATGACCTCTTGCGATTTCACCTTATTTTATTCTTTGTTAACTAAAGCAAACCAATTTTTTTTTAGATGAACTTGCTAAGGGGTATTATAGCTAATATACGTCTAATTATGATTGATTGTTATGCTTTGGATTTTAATGTGTGTCGCTCTGAAGAAGTGATAAGTTTCTTTTGGAACCCAGTTTACATACAGATATATTGACTGTGAGATGCACAACATGTGGTCACTGTAGACAGGTGGCTGGCTGTCTTTAGAGAAGTGGCCACTAACACAGGTTTGACTGTAATTTAAAATTAATCACTTAATCTTCCGACTCAGATTCTGAACACAGCGAGAAAACATTTCGGTGCCGGTGGGAACAAGAGGATAAAGTACACGCTGCCGCCCCTGGCCTTCTCTGCATTCCGGTTAGCACACGCTTACAAGGAATTGGCTGAGGAAGTAAGTGCAAGCAGGGCCCAACCACAAATACAGCAGATGTTTGTGTTTCTTTGAATTTATATTATTATTATAATGCTGAATATCGTCCTTACAGTTGGATATATGATGACAAGTGGTATAGTACCCTGGGGTACCAAACGAATATCCGCCATTTTGTTCAATTTTTTTTTTTTTTTTTAGGGCTGTACCGGGTATAGCGTGCATACAAGCGCGCGCTGCACTGCATACACAACGCAATACGGTTGTGCTTCGAGTGGACACAAGATGGCGCTTCACAACGCGGTACCCCGGGGTACAACGGTACCCCGGGTACCGCGTGTGTCATATGTAAAATGATTATCTCTAGCAAGTTCAAACGAGCAAGATGTAATTGTATTATCTGATTACGTTTTCAATGGACTTAATATACTGTATATATCATGGGGAACAAACTTTGATTCCCCGCTATATTTATGTTTCTATTTGTGTCTTATTTCATCATCATCATCATCATCATCATCATCATCATCATCATCATCATCATCATCATCATCATCATCATCATCATCATCACCATCACCATCTTCATCACCATCTTCATCATCATCATCATCATCATCATCATCATCTTCATCACCATCATCATCATCATCATCATCACCATCATCTTCATCATCATCATCATCATCTTCATCATCATCATCATCATCATCTTCATCATCATCATCATCATCATCATCATCATCATAGTACATATTATGAATCAATAAACATACAAGTTGTAAATTGGCAAAACATCGCACTTACAATAAAGTCTCTCCAGATTATTGATTCATAATTTGTACTACTTTTTTTTCCTACTTCAACTGGATGAATTATAGTTTGTAATTGTTGTGTTATTATTATTATCATTGAAGGTAATTAATTTTGTTATGTTGTTTGTTTGTGTCAGGACAAGAAGAAATGACAGAAGATCTTCACGTTTGATTCATAATTTGTACTAGACTACTTCTACTAATAATGTTTAATAATAAATCAGTTTATTATTAGTGTTGAAGGTGATTAATACATTTATTTTAATGTTTTTTTTGTGTGTTTGTGTTAGGACGACAAGTGGGAGAAGAAATGCCAGAAGATCTTCACCTTCTGCCACCAGACGATCACGGCGCTAATCAAAGCGGAGCTCGCCGAACTCCCTCTCCGCCTCTTTCTCCAGGGGGCTCTGGCCGCTGGCGAAATCGGCTTTGAGAATCACGAGACCGTTGCCTATGAATTCATGTCGCAAGTAAGTAGGCTCAGTTTCTTTTTTTATGATTCTGTTTTTAGCTAATGATTTATTTATTGTTGAATTATTGTAGGCAGTGGCAGTTTCTTTGCTCATGAATTCAATGCTTATTAGAACAAATTATTCAAAGAAACATGTTCCCTTACTAATTTGCTTCATTGGGCACATACCCTCATCATCATGATATTTGAGTGTGTGAAAGCTGTTCCTTTTATCATTCAAATTTATTTGTTGTACAAAATATTTTCTTATAAAAAAGTTGTCCCCCTTTCAAACCAAAAAGATGCTTTATCTCTCTATAAAGATGAAATCCATGTTTTTATGCCTCCGCCAACGAAGTGGCCGGAGGCATTATGTTTTCGGGTTGTCCGTCCGTCCGTCCGTCCGTCCGTCCGTACTTACGTCCCGTTTTCGTTCTCGCGATATCTCAAGAACCGGTTGACGGATCAATTTCAAACTTGGTATGAGTGTACATATTGGGGTGACAATGATCTGATTAGATTTTGGGGTTCATAAGGTCAAAGGTCAAGGTCACATGACACAATATATGTTTTAAAATGCCTCGTTCTCGCGATATCTCCAGAACCAGTTGACAGATCAAATTCAAACTTGGTATGAGTGTATATATTGGGGAGACAATGATCTGATTAGATTTTGGGGTTCATGAGGTCAAAGGTCAAGGTCACAGGACTCAATATATGTGCAAAAATGCCTTATTCTCGCGATATCTCTAGAACCGGTTGATGGATCAATTTCAAACTTGGTATGAGTGTACATATTGGGGTGACAATGATCTGATTAGATTTTGGGGTTCATGAGGTGAAAGGTCAAGGTCGCAGGACTCAATATATGTGCAAAAAAGCATCCTTCTCACGATATCTCAAGAACCGTTTGACGGATCAATTTCAAACTTGGAATGAGTTACATACACATCGGGTGGCAATGATTGGATTAGGTTTGGGGGGCCATGAGGTCAAAGGTCAAGGTCACAGGACTCAATATATATGCAAAAATGGCTTGTAATGACAAAATCTCAAGACCTGAATGTCAGATTTCAATCTAACTTGGTACCTGCATATTCTTGGGAGCCAATGTAGCCATCAAAGTTTGGGGTCTACATAGGTCAAGGTCACAGAACTCAAAATATATATATATGAAAAAAACAAAATTTCAGTGCACGTTATTTTGGGCTTGATATTGAAAATTGCGTCATAGCGGAGGCATAATTTTCGACTGCGCGCAGTCGAAGATCCATCTAGTTAATGTTCAGATGGTTACTGCTCATCATTGCAACTTACAAAAACGTATGAGATGTAAAACTGTTGAAATATAATTGCCATCTCTCTATCTCTCACAGGCTTTCTCTCTCTACGAGGATGAAATCAGCGATTCAAAGGCGCAGCTAGCGGCTATCACGCTCATCATCGCCACTTTCGAGCGCATGAGCTGCTTCGGCGAGGAGAACCACGAGCCGCTGAGGACGCAGTGCGCCCTCGCAGCCTCAAAACTTCTCAAGAAACCCGACCAGTGCCGCGGCGTGGGTGTGGTCTCGCACCTCTTCTGGTCCGGGCGGAGTACAGAAAGCAAAGGAGAAGAGGTAGGATGATTATTTTGATCTGTTAAATTTACTGAGCATTCTTGGTGATGACTTATGATGGCAGAGGATTAATATGAACAAGTAATTGGATAAGTTAGATTTTAATTAAACCAGACCAGTGCCGCGTTGTTGGCATGGTCTCGCACCTCTTCTGGTCCGGCTGGAGTACGGAGAGCAAAGGAGATGATGTATGATAATTACTTCTATTACAGTCAAACCTGTCTATAAAGCCCACCAAATGGAGACATTAAATAGTGGTCATTATGACCAGGTGGTCTTTAGAGACAGGTTCATTTGCATGTGAATTGCTTTCAAAGGATAGAAGAATAGTGGTCTTTAGTGGTCACTAGAGCAGGTTTGACTGGACATTTATTGAGCATTCTTTGTTGACGGCAAAGATTGATTTGAACAACATTTTTTGGTCAACTTGAATTACTGATCTAGTGTAAAAAGCAAAGTAGATGATGTATGATGAATGATGTAATTCTTTGTTACATGCATGGACCCAATGGTTTCAACACTTTGTTGAGTCCCTGAAGAGATGCATCTTTACTACATTATATTATAAGATTAGATTAGTGTAATGTTGGTCCAATTTGATCCAAGTTTAACATTGTTCTATTTTTGTTCCGCAGATCCATGATGGCAAGCGTGTAGCGGAGTGTCTGAAGAAAGCCCTTAGGATTGCTAACCAGTGCATGGACCCAACAGTTCAGGTGCAGCTCTTTGTGGAGATTCTTAACAGATACATCTACTTCTACGAACGGGGCAACGATCAGGTCAGTTTTAGCTCCTTTTATTGGATTTTTATTTTTGTATTGGATTTATACAGTGGAACCTCTTTATAATGAGGTCCTTTGGACCTTGAAAATTACTGTGTTATGTCAAGTATCTAGTTATATCAGGGTAGAAAAACTAAAGAATAAAGGGTTGGTACCAGCACAATACCCTTGTTATAAGAGAGTTGTGTTATATCAGAGCTCCTAAAAATGGGATTCCACTATGTGTATTGGAAGAAGATCAACATTAATTTAAAAGATTATGATCCCTAGAACAGATATGTTGTATTTGCCTTTGTTATCTTCCTTGCTGTTTTTTGTTGTGCATTATTTCACAATTTACTATTCCTATTTCTATATTAAATAGTTGTTGGTAATCACTTGTAGCTCCCTAAGCATCCACTTTGCTTTCAGTTTTAAAAAGTAAATGATAATTAATTCAAAGGTTAACACTGTAGTGATTTAGAAACAGAGTGAGACCTCACCTTATGTGACTTAATCCATTCAAGACCGTTTGAGATTGGTATACCATGCATTCTCCATAGACTTCAGCCCAAGTATTGGGG